>OZ038516.1:74396808-74406808 GCA_964036315.1 Acanthosepion esculentum
TATGCACAAAGGACATGGGTCATTTAATAACCTACATATTCTAGCTTTCCTTATTAATTTCCATTTTACTGTAGGTGTTTTATTGGTTTCTTTTAAGTGCCAGAAATATTTTGAAAGAGATGTCTGATTTCTGTATTTATTTATCCTAAATAAAGTTTGATGTTGATTGAACTGCTTTTTGAACTCATGGCTTGTGCAACCTATATAGATTTTAATGTTTTCGGGATTCTCAATAGATGAGATATTGCATTGGTATACTAATGATTCCGTGCAACATTTATTTTGTAGAGGACAGTTATGAGGATTTCTACAGTTACATAATTTTTGTTTATCTTCATCTCTTTTTATTTTTACATTGTCTAAATTTCTTCGGTTTTGGTCTAAGTGTTTATTGAAGATATTAGCATTATGTTTCTTAATAAGTTTTTCTAAGTTTTCAGTATAGAAGTGCTTAACAATTAATGCAAAGAATTTTTGTCCTAATTTGTTCTTTACCATTTGGTTGTATGGGGGCGTATACCAAATTATTTTTCTTCTACTGTTTTTTCTATGCTTTCCATTTTCCTTTTTTATATAAGTTAGTTTTGGGCTTTTGTAGCCACTATCTTTTAGAGCTTTATTATAGAAATTAATATGTTCATAGAAAATCTTCTCATTTGCTGAATTTGTACTTATTCTTTTTTCGATAGATAAAGGTATATGCTTAATTATAGATGGAGCATGATTAGATTTAGGGTGTATATATAAAGGATTGGTATTGGGTTTTTTATAAGGTATGTATATATTTTTCATTAAATCTAATGTTATATCAAGGAAGTTAACTTTTTTTAATTTAATACTTACCATAATTTTTAAGTTCAGGCTTTTAAACTCTTTATATAATATCTTTTTAATTTTATCAATTTTAAAGTTAGTAGAGTTTTTATAACCGTAAGTCCATTGTCTCTGTATAAACCAATGTCCGTTATATTAATTTCACGGTACACTGTGAGATTGTATAATATAAAAAGACCTATATTGTCAGAAGACTCAGCTGAGTCTAGTGATCCCATTGTGACATTACAGGTTATTCCAAAATTCACTTGAAGATGAAACAGAACTAATGCTTTTAATTTAATTATATAATTAAATTTGAAGTTTTTAGCTTTGGTCTTTGAAACATGGTTAATACTGTGTAGCGAAGAAACCATATTTTAAATCACTTAATTTATAATATATATATATATATATATATATATATATATATATATATATATATATGATACCAATGATGTTAATCCTTAAATGGTAAATACTTATACATACACATGCTCACACATACATGCATATATGTATACACACACCCACACACATACATTTACACACATGAATACATACAGAGAGTTATATATGTTCACTGGGCTATTTTTTAATTGGGTTCACTATTTTTTATCTATAATGTTGAATGTGATAAATTACTCAACTTTTTAACAAGAAAAATCCCAAGTTGATATTAAAAACCGCTGCAAAACATTGATTTATTTAAAATAGTGTGACATGTCTCTAATTTGTATTCAGATACATTGTACAGGGTGCGATGGGTAAACTGTCGCCATTCTATATTTTTCATTTCATCCATGCACTGTGTTCGTTTTTGATTTTGTTGACTGCTCAGTATAGTAGGGTCAGTTTGGTATTATCTGTAAGAAAAAGAGCATTATGACACAATTCCCTCTGCCAGAAATTTGGAAATGGCATGCTGCACTGCTTGGCATTTGCACTGGAAGCTTCAATATGGAACATTTTAGAGTATTTGGGTGTCAATTTGAGGACAGTGTAGAGGATTCAGAAAGAGTTGGATGAGTCTAATGGTGATTATAATGGTGTTTGGTATGATCACTAGTGATGGCAATGTTATGCTTCCATTCATCTTCCCACAAGGCCTCAGACTCAACATGGAGGCCTACAATCAAGTGCCTTGAGGAGGTAGTGCTGCCCTTGGTCAAGAGGTTGATTGCTGGAAGACTCTGTATCTGGCAACAGGACTCTGCACCATGCCACACAAGCAGGAGAACCCAGTCATGTAGAAAGCAGTGAAATTCTCCTCAAATCTCCACTCTTCAAGTATTGTTCTTTATACATATCTAAGACTCCATGCCAAATTTGAAGCTGCTAGGTTGAGGTTTAGTCTGCAGCATTTGCAACTGAAATTTAAAAATGTACTTATGTTGTGTTGGTGAAGTGTAATGTAATGTACAGTGAATAAATGTACAATGTTTATATTCAGCTTTGCTGATTTACTTTCTTTTTTCTTATCAGGTTAACTGATCAATTTGCTATTGAGATGGCTACTGTATTAACAAGGGAAGCCATTGATCATGCATTGTTTGGCTCTAATTTTGTTTATTTTCCAGTGGACAAACTTCCTTTAAAAGACAAGTTGTTAAAGAACTGCTGGCAATATAAATGTGATAAAGGAATGTTTGTAGATGTCTTAATGAATATCAAGATGGCTGTCCAGGATTTTTCAGAAATATGGGAAAAAGCAATTGGAGAAAAAATTATGAAGGAAAAGGTTGAGAAAATTGTACAGTAGAGGAATTGAAGTTAATAATAAGAAGAATGTGGGCAAAAAAGAATGATCACATAATATGGCCATTGGTATTATCTACATCCAGCTGCAAGGCCACTGATCAGGAGATTGGAGGTTTTGAGGAGCTTGGAACCATTTCTTAATTGCTGTTGTCCCTAGATCCACCCTGGAAACAACATATATACATGGAGGCATGGTGGAGTAATGGAGATGTGGATATATATATCAGCCTAAATGCAAAAAGTGACGGAGAAGTCAGATAAAGTGCTAAGTGATAGAAAACAATGTAGATATAGACAGAGATGATAAGATGGAAATTTGTTACATTCTCACTGATAACAAAGTTGAGAGAAACCCAGTTGTCTCATAGACAAAGCTTTACTCTTCTGCTCTTGAAGTAAAAGTGTATTTTAAGAAAAAGTGGCTGATCTTAAGTTAAAGGTCAATTACTAGATTAGGAAGTGTAAGCTATTGTCCAATGTGATCAATTCCGTTTGCAGAAAGCAATCAAGAATATGTCTTTCAATAATCAATACTTTTCATCTTCATATATATGGCTTGTGTAGTCGGTCCCTAAACACATTTTATCCAGCCAGACATTCTGTGAAAATTTATTACTACGACAGTCATAGTAAATAACAATTCTCTATCTATTTGGAGACAAGCCAATTACTTTTTTTCTTTTTCTTTAGACATCAATTGAGATTGAAGAGAGACATTTATAATGCAATTCACCAGAATGAACATTTAGGTTGAGAAAAAAGTATTTATTGTCTTTTTGTATGAATAAACTTTTCCAAATCTAATTTCAAGTCTTATAAATAAAGTAGTAACAATATCTTTTTGAAGATTTAAACTTTAGTCAACTGTAATCAGCATGTTTGAGTTCCTTGTTAAAAAAAATAATCAGTTCATGAGGAAAATTTTAGAGAATTACACATGGGACAAGTCAATAAAATAAATTTGTCAATTATCTTTTCTTTATTACAAGACTAGAGTAATTAATATTTTAGTATCAAAAATCACTGACAACCCCAACTTGAAACCTTAATCTTGTGTTAAATGTTACTTAATTCAATAATCATTTTGTTGATCCTCCATTGAGCCCTGAACAGGAAGGCTATATCTTCTTGTCCATAAGATAACTTTAACTCTTTAGCATTCAACATGGCTAAACCCACCCTGTAAATATCGGTTCTCACTGTTCAACCTGCCATAACCCACCTCATGTATACTCTGCCATAATACATGATAACTTCATTGCAAAAGGTCACACAACAGTGAAACTTTGAGACAATATTTACACGTCTGATTTGAGCATGTTGAACACTAAAGGGCTAAAATAAGAAGACAAAATAATTTCAAAAATATTCTATTAGATAATTATTTAAGAAACATGGAAATATTGATGCTGGGGCATCAGTTTTGTGTTACAATTAAATTATAAACTGATCACCCATTTGTTGTATTTGTGTGTATATATATATACACAGTGTAACCCAGATATAAGAGAGTTGTCGGGACCGGAGAAGAAGTCTCTTATATCCGGGTTTATCTTATATCCGGGTTTGCTCTATTATATATACATTAACACAGGCTCTTATTTGGGACCAGAGAAAATTTATCTTATATCCGGGTTTCTCTTATATCCGGGTTACACTGTATATATATATATATATATATATATATATATATATATATATATATATAGTCAGCCTAAAGGTAAAAAGTAGTGGAGAAGTCAGGTAAAGTACACTACCACTAATAAGAAAGTTTATATATATATATATATATATATATATATACAAAACACTGTACAATGGTGCTCTCTTTTAAACAATGTCTGCAAGACCAACATATGAAAGTTGAGAGGCCGGAAGATATGACAAGTGATTGCTTTCCCTACTGAAGATTGGAACTTTGCAAAGGCATAAAAAGAGGAGAAGTGAGGCTTAGACTTATTGATAGAGAAATGTGCATATGTGGAAAAATGGCACTAAGACATTTCTAGTACCCTGCACTTGTAGGTGCAGTTGTTGCAACCAGGACAGTCACCCACCTGAAGAGCTTTACAGCCACAACAAATGTTCTCAACCAACAAATTGAAATAAGACATCTTAGGTGCCTATTAATGGTCTCGTATTCAAGCCTGTGATCATATTGTCTTTAATTATTACTGTTACTAAATTAACCATAATATGCAACAAAAGACTAGTCATGTAATAAAATAGTATTTTGCATGGAAACTTGTCTTGGACACATATGATGCTAAGGAACAGACTTTGAAAGATACAACCTTTAGGATGTGCATTCACCATCTAGCGACTGCATACGTTGATTTTACTAACACATGCAACACGAACACAATTCAGTTTCCATGGTTTTATTCTACCAGATACTGGCGATCACAAGTGGTGGCCAAATCAATTACTGCGCATGCCTCGACAAGGGCTGTAACTCACTACTCTAATTACAAAAATACAGCACGACAACTCTTTCTTTCAAAATTTAAAACTCGCTCCACTACAGTGTTAAAAATAAAATAAAGACATATCATTAGTGAACAATTACACAGAAGTAACACTAATGCTAGATCCACTTGACTAACTTCAGTTAAAATATTTTATAACAAACTACATTGATATTTGCATAATCAGACGAAATTATAAATAAAAAAGACAAATAAAGCAAACAGGAAAAACGCATCATGTACTATTCTCTCTCTTATTTTCTACCAGTGACCTTTTCACACATTTCATGTTACACATAATAATCCTTATTGTTTTCAGTTTTCTTTCTCAGCTCATTTGATTTTCTGGTTGGTATGTATGACATTATTAGGATACATAAAAAGGAAAGAACGCTTAGAGAACAAAACACCCACAAAACTTAATAAAGGTAAACGAAAACAAGAAAACCAGAAAATAACTTACAAGTTTGTGCAAGTAGTGTGTTCGTCTTGTCTGGTATTCGCACGTTGGAAGCAACGAGATTTATTGTATCAAATTACAATTATGGCACAAGGCCGAAAAAGGTGAATGGGTTGAAGCTGGTCTTCGCTGGCTATCTTATACCTAGCTAAATCCGATTCACGATCCATTCACTCATTACAATTTGTACATTCACCACAAGAACTCATCCGTTACCTATCAATCCTCCATATACTATAATGCCGCATACCCTCAGGGAACCTAAAAAACGCACCCCATGACATAAAAATTTAATGATTATAAAAATTCATACATAAAAATCTATGGATGATTTCCAATGAGAGGGGAGGGGATGAAACTCAAAACAAACTAAATATCAAAAACAAACTAAGGATAATTGATGTTAGGACCCGTCCAACCCTAAAAAAAAAAAGAAAGGTCACTGTATTCTGCCCTAAGACAAAATCAAGAGGTTCTCTCGATAAGGGAGAGGGAAGAAGATAAAATTATAAAATATACGGACATGGGGAATAAAGAAATCTGAGCCAGTCGAGATGAAAGGGGGACCAAAAACAAACTGGGGAGGTTGGGAATCTCAACTTGGATCATAACCAAAGATGCAGCCGGGAACAACAATTACTCACATTAACTAGGTACAGAAAGCTTGTCTAGCCTAACCAGGGAAGGGGGGCACAAGAAACCACCTCGAGGCGAATTAGGTAAACCTAAAAGAGAAAATCAAGCCGAGACCCGTTCACACGAACCAGGCTCGCCTCAGTCACCCACCCTTTTCTAAAGTCTGTCGAAATCAAACGTTTTCTATCAGTTTCTATCAGGCAAGTAGCTAACCAACTGGGTAGAATGCCAATTAAGAGCCCACATCTTCCACCCAGGGTGATCGACCCGGTATGTATTGACGAGACCAAACTCGCTGATCAGATCAACCAAGATACGATCGCCCGACCTTCCGCTAGCTCCCCGCCTCATGTCTATGTTGGGGTTCAGGACGGCATTCCAGTCCCCCATTAAGACTAAGCCCGTTGAACCCACCAGGAATGGCCCCAACCGCCGATAAAAACGAGTCACGCGCCTCCCGGTCGTTGTGTGCATAAACCGTAACGATCTGAAACAAACTACTGTTCACGACAATATCGGCCACGATCAACCGTCTCTTCCTCCGCATCGACACGGACAAGGTCCACCTTCGCACTCAGGGTACATTTAACCAGCATGGAAACACCTCTGGCTAACCGGTACCCGTATGCTGAATAGACAAGTCACTACACATTACGCGAGTTTCGACCTCGATCGCAGGACAAAAGATCACGAAGCAGGCGAGCAGCCTTTCTCTGTTCCCTCAAGACACTTGCATTCAAGCTTGCTATCTTGAGAGACATTTTTCAAGTTGGATCCCCTAGTCACAGACTGGCCGGAAATCTGCGGGAGCAACGACCCCGACGAATTGTCCTAGGCTCCCGGTGCCCATCTTTTACGCCATCCGTCCATCTAGAACAATGCTGCCGAAGTCCGTGGGATATATTAGCTTAAGAACCCTATATAAGGAGGGATGGAGAATTACCGGGACACTCCCTGCAATAAATAGATATTTTTTTTCAATTCTAGGGTTCCCATCTGGGCAATTTGAATTTCGTGGAAGTGGTCTTTTGCCTCGTAAAGTTGATTCCATACTCCTAAATCTCTCACTGTATCCCTTATCCATGATATCACACATGGGACCTTAGGGAAATTACGCGGATCATCCACCGACTTCCAGTCAACAGAAATTACTTTGAATAAAGAACGGAAAAGGGCCTTTTTCTGAGTAGAAAGGTCCCTCTTTAAGCCCTGCTTGTTTGTTTGGCAGATTTTTTCCCCTCTGGGAAATGTCATTTTTTTTCTTTTTCTCTTTGCACGAGTTGGGAGGTATGGAAGTGGACGGGAACGGAGCCCAAGAAGAAGAAGGAGGGATGCTCATTGACTTTGGGGTGGTATCTTCAATTTTTGCTAGTGAAGACAAGACGGATTGGGATTTGGTTTTGTCCATGTCCTTCCCTGCCCTACTTTGCCCAGCCGCTTCTTCTTGGTAATTTTCCCTTCTTTTCTCCGTCTTCTCCCCACCACCACTTTTCAAAGAGGAGAACCGCCTCCATCTCCGAACCTGGTCGTTGCTGCTTTTGCTGTTTCTTCTGCCGTTGTTGTTGCCGCTTCTGTTGTTGTTGCTTTTCTTGTTGTTGCTGTTGCTTCTGTTTTTGTTGGTGCTTTTCTTGTTGCTGTTGTTTTTGTGTTGTTCCTGTTTTTGTTCTTGTTGCTGCAGCAGTTCCTGTGGTTCATGATATTTTTTGTTGCTGTTGATTTTGATTTTCTGGTTGCTGCTGTTTTTCTTGCTCTGGTCGCTCATGGGGTTGTTGTGGGACATTCTGCTGGGGAGGAGGGCTTACTGTCTTCCGTCCCTTCCTCACCACCTCCTTCCAAACACCGAGGCCGTCGGGGGCCTTCCCAGACTCTTCCACCACTTCCGGTGTTGCTGTTATTGGGCGAGGTTGTGGCGTCATGTACTTACTGTGACTCACTTTCGACATATGCCCCCGAAGAACCACATGACAAGCAGTAGGATCAAAAATATAATTATAACAAAATAATTATAACAATTATAATTATTATTAATTCACTCACTCTAAATCGATGAAAATCAACCCCACTTTTCACCTCTACATATACAAACACATGACATTCCCCGCTCCGCTATTGGACAAGCAGTTCACACAGAAAGGTCGTCAAAACGTGCGTCAACAAAAATTTCATCTCTTTTTCCTTTTTCAGGCCATAATAATAACATTTATCTTTTAGCACTCAACAAAAATTCGAGGTAAGACAACTCCAGACACTTCTTGTATTTTTCCAACTAAATTATCTGGACACTCATTGCACACATAAAAACAAAACATACGGGAAAGACTATACACTTTGCTTATTCTTTATCTTGTCCATTTGAAAAAATTAATAGTTTTTTTATTTAAGATACAAAATACCTCCACAATTTTAATACAACAATTTAATGATTAAAATAAAAAATACATATTTAATAAAAATGCAATATTGTTTTTAGCATATCTTTTTTTTATATATATATACAAGAATCGAATTCCCATTTCGCCTTATAAACAAATTACAAGGCTGTGGGGTCATTCATATCTTACCAGCAGAAATAAGATTGTGTTCACAGAAATAAAAACATACACAGAAATGACACTAAAAGCATGTTAAATTGTAAACTAAAATCATACAATTTATCTATTTTTGTGTACTGGTGTGTGTGTATTTTAGTTACAAGTGTTTTAAGGTTGCATGTGATAAAAGTGTCAGAGTTAGCTCCTCCTAAGTTCTTTAATCATTCAACAAGGGTCTCTCTTTCCCCTGGCTATAAATACTGACTGACCCTTCGCCTCTCTCTCTTTTTCGACTTAGGCCTTGTGCCGCCACCTCACGCGGAGGTGAGGTAAATGTCTCTTTTCAACGAACTCCAATATGTGACCTCTCACAGATACAGCGTTTCCCAAATTCTGGGAACAAGCTAAGAACAATACACGTACGTACGAACACTCACGACACACACACACATTATTTCTCCCACACAAGCACTATGTAAATATCCATGTCTTTCTTTAACTTGTTATTAATATATATTTGTTTACCCATATATATCAGTCTTGATTGTTTTCTTTGTCTTCTTTGGACTTAATTAAAGTCCAACATTCTCATGTAGCTGGACTGGCTAGCAGGAAATTTTAACCTTCTGATATCTCTTCACATCTTCACCCTACGGTCCGCTACAAAAGGAAGAAGGTGTGTTGTATTATAATAATGTCCCGAAGAGTGAAGTTGGATGTCTTGACCTTCCAACGACTCTTAGCAAAGAATGTATTCAGAGTCTATTGGCACTGTTATATTAAGCGTTTGGTAGTAAGAGAAAGGAATAACAAGAATTAGAGTGAAACAACATCTATTGTTAGTAGAGAGTACAGGAATAGCGATCTAGTGTAAGCGTAGCATCGGGAGTTGACCTATTTCTTGTGCTAGCCTGGCCAAGGTCACAGGATACGGTCATGCATGTTTGTTTGATCGAGCCCACGGTGGTAGGTCATTTCGTTGGTTGGTAGACCTGTGATGTTGAACCGGGGTGACGATGGATTGGTGTGGTTTTGGTAGGCCTGTTCAGTGGAATGAGGGTTGTGGTGCCAACTGTGAAGGGAATGCCTTATAAATGATTTGAGGTAGGCCAAGGTGATGGTGGGGACTGGTAGATCTGTTTTATGGAATAGAGATTGTGGTGTTGACTGGGAAGGGAAGGCCTTGAAAACAAGTCGAGGTAGGCCTGTTCTGTGGAATTGAGGTCACTGATCGAGGTCACAGTGGAGTGTTGATTTCTGTTGGTTGATATTTGCCTAGGTGACAGCATCATCAACAATGAAAGTGAAAGCTTGTAGATGGTGGTATTGAG
>OZ038516.1:74411808-74689308 GCA_964036315.1 Acanthosepion esculentum
CACAGATTAGAGGTTCTTTTCGAGATCAATGGCCAGGTTAACTTTGTCAGCAATGCTGGATTTACTATTGAGACAGGAATAAATGATAGTGTCATCTGTGTAGATGCCTACTTGAGAGCTGATGACATTAGGAAGATTATTGATGAAGATCAGAAACAGTGTATGACCCAGGATAGAGCCTTGGGAATACCAGCATTCATATGAAAGGAACTGGAGGAGAACCCATTTAGGATGACCTTCATTTCACGGTTTGACAGGAATGATTGCATTAAATCAAATAATCATCCTGTAATACCATATCCCTGAAGCTTATGAAGAGGGCTGACATGCCAAACCTTATCAAATGCCTTAGAGATATCTAGAGCCACAGCTCAAGGTTCACCATTATTATAAAGAGCTTGGTATACAAATTCAGTTATGGCCATAAGCACATCAGTGGTAGACTGGGCAAAGCGGAAACCATATTGTTTGTCGGAAAGTAGTTCATGGGAGGTAAGGCGTTTAACCACTTTGTCATTGATTAAAGCCTTGAAGACTTTGCCAAAGAGTGATAGGAGAGTGGTAGTTAGATAGGTCAGAAGGGTCTTCAGAGTTCATAAAACAGAGACAACAGATGAGGACTTCCAACAGGAAGCTGGAAAGCAAGAGTTAGTGAGGCAATAGTTATATAGTTTGCAGAGAACTGGAGCCACTTCCGGATCACATTTCTTTAGGACTATGGTTGGTATCACATCTCCACCACTTGCTTTATGAGAGTCTAATTTAGAGTTGATGTCTAATATCATTGATGTGGTTATGCTCATCTCACTTCTAGGGGGAAAATCAGGTGTGGATACTCCAGATGAGTCGAGTGCTGAGTTGGATGAGAATTTCTGAGCAAAGAATTCATTCAGCCTTATCAGCTGAGGAATTTAGGACTTTGAACTGATTGAATAGAGGAGGGATTGTGGATTTGCTGCTGTTCAATACACTCTTGCATAACTGCCAATAATCTTTAGATTGAAACTTGCAAGATGCAATGTGTTGTTTCATTCTATCAGCAAATAGTAACTTTGCTTCATTGAGGACATGCTTGCACTCATTACAAGCAGAGAAAAAGAGACGTCTGTTGCAATCAGACATGTCATTTTGGTACAGACGGAAGAAGTGATTCCTATACACTATAGCAGCTGAGAACCAAGGAGATGAGCATGATTTAACTTTATATTTTCTTGCTGGGATGAAAGCCTCAATGCCAGCTTTTATGCAGAAGGAGACCTCAGCTGCACGTTTTTGAACGGGGTGATTAAAAATCATATTCCAAGGGATGTCGCGAAGGAAATCATGGAATGAGTCCCAGTCTGTGCATTGATAACAGAAAGATATTCTGTTAGGAGGTTCTTGGCTGGAGGGGGAGTGGAAGGAGATGTTAATACATATTGTGGTGTGATCAGAGTTGCCAAGAGGGCAGAGCTGTGTAGGGTGACAAGAGTCAGGGGTAGAGGTAAAACAGAGATCAAGAAGGGAAGCATTACAATCAGGATTATTGGAGAAATGTGTAGGAAAGTCAACCACTTGTGTGAGAGATTGAGGGATTGAAAACTTAAAGGTTTGGTTGCCAGCGAGGGTCAGTTACAGAGGTTTTAGACACATGGTATGGTGGACATTAAAGTCACAATAAAAAAAATGGAAGGCAAGAATCTGGAAGAGTGATCCACAAGTGAGAAGTGCTAGAGAAAAACAGTTAACATAGAACTTTTATATCAAGCCATTTTAACTGTAAAATGATACCTTGCCACCAATCTAGTGCCATGCTTAAATTCATAAAGACTTGATACCAGAGAGGAAAGTAATATTTATTTTTCAAATACAAAATTGTGGCACAAGGCCTAAAGGGGTGATAGGGGAAGGCTAGTTTTCACTCTGTCCTATCTTAAACTTAGCTAGCCACAAATACTGGCCCAAACCTACCAGAGTATTCCTTATACCAAAACAACACATTCTTACTTATCATTCTTATTACTGCCACCATAATGCCTCAAAGTCTCTCTGTAGTCCTAACTAGTTCCCATATGTACAATTTGTCTGGGGTAGGGAATAAAAATAAAAAAAAACATTTAAAAATGAAACCCCAATGGATATTTACAATGATTACAATTTATAAACAAAAAAAATCTAAACAAAATAGTTGGAGTTCATCAGAACAATTACCATGAGAATATTTATAGAAAAGGCACATGGAAGCTACATTACTGTGGTGGGAAAGGGAATGAACCTGAGATGCCAGCACAGGACCAATAATGTTGCAGATTCTTCTTTGTATTTTATTCTATAATAACTTTCTAATTTGTATCATTACACTGGAGGCTCACTTAACCAGTAAGTATCAATTTATTTGATTAAAAATAGCTGTTTAAAAAGTAACATAAAATTTAGGCTTATAGAAAATAATGTTATTTCCTCTTTTACTTTCCTTTTTGGGTAAAGATCAAAATATATCTGACATATTTGCTCTATTTAAATGATTTTTATTTATTCAACCTGAGTGTGGTATTCAGTACTGTAAGCAGATTAGTTATATGGAAATTTTTGTTTAACTGACCAAAATATTTCGGCAGGGTTGTTATTTATTCATCTACATAATACAACAAGAATTCTTCAAAAACTTTCCCATTTGTAAACAGCATGAAGCAGGGTTGTGTTTTTGCTCACACACTGTGATTCAATATTCTTTATTATGATAATTAAGCAGGCTAAAAATAGAACAGCTTCTATTCCTAAATGACATGTATGGAATTGGTCACTCATATTCTTTTGACAGGTAGCATCTTGTTTTGCAGTGGCCACAGATCTCTTCAGTTTGAAAAAAGTCTTCCATCATTAACTTACACCTTGACAGCTATATCTCCTGCTTATTGTTTTCACTGGTTTGATGAAATTGAAAGAACTTCAAAACTTTGTCTATCTGGATTAGGTCATATTCTCTGAATCAAAATTGAACAAAGAAATAGACCTTAAAGAAAGTATTGTAAAATGTAATTACTTTAGTCAAAAAAATAAGAACACTCAAGTTTTCTTTTAAAATATGATGACAATATTTTTTCGAGGACTGGTGCTTCCATATAAAAGTGAATTCAAGAGACCTTCTTATCATCAACCTCCATCTTTCTTCTTATATTTTATGGTGGTGTGCCAATGGTAAGTTTGGGCCAAAAGAACTAGTTGTGGAAAAAGATTCAGGAAAAATTTGGTTTGTGAGTTTTCAAAATTTTAGTATAAAACAAAATAATATAATTTCAGATAATCAAGATGAAAACCATTTTACATCTTGTTTCTTCATGTAAATCAATATATCTACCATAAATCTACCATAAATATATTTATCATACAAATCAATATATCTACCATACATTTGCTCATAAAGGTATAAATCCATAGCTATAAAACTCATACAAGCAACTGAGGGAATAACTTATAAAAGCTTTCTAAAAAATTGTCTTTAAACTTGAACAAAGACAAACATCATGCCTGGAGCAACAATAACCTTGTGGTTATCGTTTTATGGATATTCTAGGTGATGTATATCAGAATTTTTGGAAATAAAAGGACTGAATCTCAAGGGTATAAAATAAATAATATATTTTTGTATTTATTTGCTTTAGAGTGAGTCCGTTGGTATTCAGTGTAGAAAAATGTTTGTGAATAAGGTGGATATTGGTAGTATGCTTGGAGAAAGACTTACCATGATAGGGTTAGTAATATTAGAAATAGGTCAATGTCAATCTACTGTGTTTTTCTTGACCCTAAGCAGGGCAAAATTATCATTAGTAGATGAAATCTTAACTTCTTTTTCATGCATCACACATGGCTGGTTTCTCTGTGTTAACATTATTTTGTTGTTACTTTCATTGTCTGTTCTGCTTCTGCTTCAGAGGTGTCAGTTTATAGCCTTTTGATGAGGCTCCAAGACTCTAGCATGAACATTGGTTTCAGCTAACATCAAAAGTCTCTTTGTGTCAATTTTTGATTGGCCAAAATTATTTTATTTTCCATCATTTCTTTCTTTTTTTATCTTTTTTAATAATGGAAGTTACGTGTGGAGTCTCCCTGATTTTTTGGCATTTTTCTGTCATGTTCAGTCTTTTTTTCTTCTTTTTATTTGAGGGTTGCCTTCCTGTTAGTTGAGAGAAGTATAGAAATAGAAGTTCAGAGAGAGAGAGAGAGAAAGTGATAAGGGTTTTATGCTTTATTTTAATTTGAATTCCTTTTATTTTTGTTTATATATTTTATTTTTATCAGGACTCACTACAACTTCATGAAAAATAAAAGTCTGCAAAGCTGTCAGACTGTATACTTTATAGACCTGAATCCTGATTTCTCATGTAGTGTCAACTATACTTATTTAGCTGCCTCCATCAGTGTTGCATTGATAACATTCTAAACATGCACTGAAGCGACTTTCTTACAAACTTTAATTAAAGCAATGGTTCCTAAACATTTTGGGGTTGCCACCCCCTTGTATACCAAAACACAACCCTAACACCTCCCAAATGTATAGTTAATCTTTGTATTTTCTTGGTGCAAGTATTGCAGATCAAATGAGTATCTGAATTTGGTTCACACTCCTTCTTGGAATAGAGGTTTATCCTTTGTTCCCTGTTTAGGATTGGTTTTCTGGTTGCTTCTAAAATCTTTTCATTCTCTTTTGCTCTCAGTAGCACACTTTTGTGTCTTTGTAGTGTTATCGCCTTGTTAGGGGGCAGAAAAAATCCCATAATATTTTTTTATATAAATGGGATACTCTATAGTGTAAAGTGAAGGAAAGATACACTTCAGGTACAAAACAATGTGTGGGTGTGGTGTATGTTATAGTTCAGATGTGACTCTCTGGCTGCTCACTTTTTTCTCACTGCCCCCTTGGATCATTTCATCACCCAGTGGCAGGTGAGGGGATTGGTATTACCCACTTTGGGAATCACCGCTCTAAAGTAACACAAGTATTGATGTTATGTTGCAAAACGCACATATGCACTGGGTAAACCATATACTGAGGATTAAAGACTGTATTCTACCTTTCTGTTCAACAATGACTTCTTCCTGGTGGAAAAGAAGGTGTCTTGAGAGCATTACAGTGTTTCCTAAAGAAGATGTTTATATATTGTGAAATCAATTATTGCCAGTAGATAAAAAGGACTGCTGATAGGGATACATGGAAATCTCCTTTTCTGAAGCAAACTTCAGAGCTGAATCTGAATTGAAGAGGCAACATAAAAAAATGGAGTTCCTTCCTGTTACCAGATCTTTTCTTGTAGCTTTTGTACACTCAGGTAAAACTGTCTTTGAGTAATTCTGCAAGATTAATGTTTTATTTAAATAATCTGTACATTTTTCTTCCATTTATCCTCATAAATAATCAAACTTACTTTGCACCCAATGTCACTGAAAACACACAAAACATCTAAATAAAATAAATCCAAGGCAGTCAAGAAATACAACAATTTTATTTTTAAAATTAAAACAAAACGTTTTCTTGTTAAACAAGCTGAATTTCTTTTTCTGGGAGGATGAACAAATTTTGGCAAAATCCACAATTGACATGTTTTAATTGTGGGCAAAAATGATGAAAGGAGTGATATCACTTTTTATCAGTATTTCCTGTGAAACCCCTTGAAGAAAGTATTGTAAAATGTAATTACTTAAGTCATCTGTTGAGAATAAGCATGTCTGTATTTCAAGTGTTGAAAAAATATAAGAACACTCAAGTTTTCATTTAAAATATGATGACAATATTTTTTTGTGGACTGGTGCTTCTATATAAGAGTGAATTCAACAGGCCTTCTTAGCATCAACCTCAGTCTTTCTTCTCATATTTTATGGTGGTGTGCCAATGGTAAGTTTGGGCCAAAAGAACTAGTTGTGGAAAAATGCAGGGAAAATTTGGTTTGTGAGTTTTCAAAATGTTAGTATAAAACAATATAATTTCAGATAATCAAGATGAAAACCATTTTACATCTTGTTTCTTCATGTAAATCAATATATCTACCATAAATCTACCATAAATATATCTATCATGCAAATCAATATATCTACCATACATTTGCTCATAAAGGTATAAATCCATAGCTATAAAACTCATACAAGCAACTGAGGGAATAACTTAAAAAAGCTTTCTAAAAAATTGTCTTTAAACTTGAACAGAAATTGTATTTTAATCTCAGTGGAATCAGTGCTTGTAAGAGAGAAAATTTTCATTTAACATCATTCTCTAAATTTCATATGGTTGTTGCCAAATTTAGTTTGAATTTCTCCCAGATTGGAAAATCTTTCAAAGAACTCAGCTTGTTTGAATTGCTTTGACTAAAGTAGTCAGTCAAAGTGGACAGTTGTGGACACAGAGTAGCCAAGAAAGAAGAGAAAGAAAGATGACTGCAACATAATTACTGAATGTTTGGACACAAATTGTGAGGTAGGCTCCTCCATTGACAATTGGAGCTGCAACAAGGCTTGAGATTTCATTTTTAATTTTTACTCAAGTGAAAATTGTAAATACATAAATATAATTATTTTCTGAAACTTAATTCTTTTTAAAATATATTTTCATGCACTAAACCCAAGAATATTAGCAAGGAATGTTTTTTTGTACTTATGGCTCTGCACGTGTACCACCTAATGTTTACAAATTGTTCTTGAGTGATTAACTCAAGTTGTTATAGAATAATTATATTTGCAAATTTAGTTTAGCAATTTGATTTTTTTATAAAAGAGAAACTCTGAACAAAGTTGGAATATTTTTGTCATTTTGGATTGACTGGGAATGAAAGAAGGAAAATGAAAAGATGAAAGAATGAGGTAAAAATCATGAGAGAGAGAAAAGAAACGACGAAAAAAGAGAGACTTGTAAGAGATTGTAATATATATGTGTGTGTGTGTGTGTATATATATAAATGTGCATGTGTGTGTGAAAGAAGAAAATGGATAGTCAGAGAGACAGGAAATGATGGAGAAATAGAGAGAAAAAAATGAAGAAAAGAAATAAAATAATAGAAGAAAAGATGGCGGAAGAGAATAGTGAAGGTGATATAGAGAATGAAGACAAAGAAATGGTAGAGATGGGGAGAGAAAAAAGACAAATGATAATTAAAATACCGAGAAAAGAGAGAGATTAAAAATGATATAAAGAGAGAGAGGGAGACAATAGATCAAGAGAAAAGGAGAAAATGAAGAAAACTGAGAGAAAAAATAGAGAAAGAAAAATAGGAAGAGAGAAAATGTGAGATAAAGAGAAGAAAAGAAAAAAAAATCAGAGATGTTAAGGAATGGGAAGAATAGAGATAGAGGAAGATACATAAAGAAAAAGTGATAGAGAAAATGAGAAAGACAAAAATAGTGAATGACAAAAGGGAAAAAAGAGAGAGAGATACAGAGAGAAAAACTGATAGAGCATAAAGCATGAGAAATGAACAGAAAGAAAAAGACAAAAAAGGAAAACAAGAAGTTGATTTTTGACAGGTTAACAATTAAGGAAAAAGTTTGGAAAAAATAATTCTGGCATTGATTTGCCAAAGCAATGAGACTTGGATTCTAAATTAGGTGTTGAATGCTTTTTTCATGATTACTTGTAATGTGACAGAAAACATTTAACGGAAGGAGTCAACAAGTTCAGACATTTTGCATGAAAGGAAAAACTGCCAAAAAAAAAAAGACTTGCAATTTCTTCAAAACTGTTTTACTCTGAAAGCAAAATTTGAATGAATAACAAAAGGTTAATGCTTTTTTATGTTTTATGAAATGTGAAAACAAGAAAACATTTTAAATGTTTAAGATGACAACTTTTCTTGTGGAAAATTATTGTATATGTCATCATTCTATTTCAGCTTTCAACCTTGAAATAAGATTAAGTGATATCAAAAATGAAAAGCTAAATAGATTCAGAAGTAACTCTGTCATATTTTCATTTTGTAGCAAAATAAAAAAGCTGAAAAAATGTCAAATATTATTATAGCAAAAGTTAAAAATATTTGCTGATTTTGCAGTCAAATTAAAAAAAATGTTTACTGATTCAGTCTTCTTTTTTCACTGACATAAATTTGCAATGTTTTAGAAATAAAACAAAATTTTTCCAGTAAAAAATTCATACCTTATGAACATTAAATGCACATACACACACACATATATATATATATACACACACACACATATATATATATATTTTAAGACATTTTTATGTTTATACATTCTTTTTATAGATACAAATATTTAAGTAAATGCTTTGTTTATAATAAACAGTATTAACAACATTTACCTGCCTGAATGTCCAAGAAATTTTCATAGAAAATATTCATCCTCCGACAGAAATCGGACCTGTATCCTATACAGAACTGTCATATAGCCTGACGTGCCTTAACTGATTGGGCCACAGAAGATTGTTCAGTTAGCAGGGTCAATTTTACTGCTTTTAACGATTCTCTGTGGCCCAATCGGTTAAGGCATGTCAGGTGATATGATGGTTCCATATAGGATACAGGTTTGATTCCTGTTGGAGGATGAATATTTTCTATGAACATTTCTTGAACATTCAGGCCGGTAAGTGTTGTTAATACTGTTTATTATAAACAGAGCATTTACTTAAATATTTGTATCTATAAATAGAATGTATAAATATAAAAATGTCTTAAATTAATTGTCGGACTTTGTCCATTTCATATATATATATATATATATATATATATATATATATATATATACATGAGGTGTGTCAGAAAAGTAATGGGACTGATCATGTTCTTCAATGTGAGAAGCATCATCTAAACTGAGTTCTTGTTACGGAGCTAGATGATCACTCAGTAAGTCTACAAAGTTTGCTTTGCTCATCATGTGAGAAGATAGAAGAGTGGTAGCAGGACAAATCATGGCTGCTTCACTATATCAGTGTACCTGTTTATAACACTTGAGCATCCAGCAGTTCCTGGCTGAGAAGAACATCGCCATACTGGAACCACCTCTCTATTCAACTGATCTTTCTCCATGTGACATTTTTCTTTTCCTCAAGCTCAAGGGGATCATCAAGTAGATCCGTTTTGAAGGCATGGAGGCCATCAAGATGGCCATAATGATGCAGCTGAGGGACATCCAAGAGGAACAATTCCAGTTGTGCATAGAAGTGTGGCAGAGAAGGATGGAAAAGTGTATTAGACTCAAGGGGAATTACTATGTACCTGGTTGTTTGGAATTTAAATACCACGTTTGTGACAACAGTTCTGTTACTTTTCAGACAGACCTTTTATATACTCCTGAAAAATTGATTTCGGTTGAGCTCTCTGGGGAGGAAGTGTGGGTTTGTAAACAATGACTATTAAGGCTAATAATGCAAGACTCTTCAGTAAATCGAATTGAGTTCTCTCAGTCACTGTGTGTTTATCTAAAAATAAATACGCTTAAATTCACTTTCATCCCTGCTGTGCGCCATCAGCTTAGTGGTAGAATCCCCGACTGACACTAATTCAGTCAGGTTTCGATCCCAGCTAGAGGCAACTGGACATCTAGCTACACTGATGAGCTGTGATACAGTGAAACAGTCTGTCTGTGGATGACAATATATATATATATATATATATATATATATATATATATATATATATATATATATATATATATATATATAAACTATATTTACATATGTAAGTGAGAATTATGGTATTTATTTCAGACAAAAATCTGTCAATATTCTTTCAAAGACAAAAGTTTTTTATTCTTCATTGCATCAAACTATATTTTAATGCGATTCATTTCTTTTTATTAACTAAGTTCTGAGAATTAGTTATTCAATGTAGAGTCAAGTATTTAATTCTTGGGGTCAAGATGGCAGATCTTTTAAGGATTCTTAGCTGCTGCATCATTACACATAATTTGTATTATTTGTTTTAACAAGATTGATCATCTCTTCTTTTGATATTGAAATGTTTTAACTAATTCATTCATTAGTAAGGAATTTTCAATAAAAATGTTCAAATAAAATGTGAACTTGCTTTTGGCAGGGTTAGGGTTAATCTAACCCTAAGCCAGGAAATTGTCTTTCATGTATAATGCTTTAACTATCAAAGCTGTGAACATTAGGCAGGGTTCTTATCTGTAGTCTTTTTTGCAGAAATATCTCTTTTATTGTTCAGAATTCCTTCAATGGAACTTTACAGACAAAGAAAGAATTGAAAAGAAAAGCAGAGGATCTAAAAATTAAAAATGATGAAGAAAATAACAAAACTATAAATTAAAAGGTAGAGTAATAAAACTTCTTGACAACTGAAAACATCCCTAAAGATATTTATTTAAAATAGCATTTCTGTCTGTTCTATACATAAATGATGATAATTTCAATATATATATGTATATATACATATATATATATATATATATATATATATATACATGTGTGTGTGTGTGTACTAATGTTCACCTTATACAAGGCCCAAGAGCCACGCAAGGTAGGGGGTTATTGAAGGAGGTTAGTGTGTAAGTGGTAAGAGGTAAGAGTTGCAGTTTATAAGAGCATGTGCGAAAGAAGGTTAACCCTAGACTTGAAGAGGTCAAGATTATAGTAGTCAGTAAAGCATCCTTTTGGAAGTTGGTACACAAAGTAGCAGTTTGTGGGAAGAAGCTGTTAGAATGGAATTTCTTACCAATGAAATACAAAGGGATTGAGGGTGCTTCACCTCTGTGTACATAACATGGCAGGATTTAGGTGTGAGGGTTAGAGTTTGTGGCACTAAGTAATGTATCTCATCTAAACATTTTCCACAGAAATAGTGTGAGAAGTTTGAATTGTTTTGTCTGTAGGAAAAGTGTTGTAGGGTGGGAAGTAATTCATTACCCACAAGGCTGAGTAAACACTTTTGGACATAAGACTGAAAAGTGAATACTGGGTAGCTCCAACCCAGATATGACAGCAGTACTCCATTTTTGGCTTTTGTAAATGTAGGCTATAGTAAGAGAAGTTAGGTAAAGTGAATTGTATCACTCTAATAAGAACATCCATTCATTGCAATAGACACTGAATTTTCTTTCTATCTATCGCAATGAACATATGTTTTCTCAAGGAGGTTCCTTGCCTAGGGTGCCTATTGGAACTTAAGCTCACCCCAGACCTCATATAAAAATACTGGAATGGTCGACATATAATAACTTTGGGAAAAGACTTGAGCTGAGAATTCTTCAGATTATATATATATATATATATATATATATATATATATATATATATATATATATATATATATGTATATATATATACAAGTTTCATTAAAATGATTGACAAGGCAGTATGGTTAAGTTTGCTTTTTAATTTTTCTTGTGTTCTTATAATTTTCTTCTTTTTGGGACATTAATTATGCAAAAATGGCCCAAATGTTTTATATGTCCTTTCAGCTATAGTTTTAGCCATCATCAAAGATGATTATATACATATATATACATATATATATATATATATGTGTGTATGTGTGTGTGTGTGTGTGGACATTGAAGTCAATACCTAGCAGCAATAGTCTGTTTCATGCTTAAATCCAATCATCAGGCCATATAAGTTCCGTTTATGCTCGACTATTTATATATTCTGGTCATTAAGGCATTACAGATAGACCTATTGAATTATTCTAACAGTTATTTAGAGGGGAAGTTAACGGTCATGTTTTGAATTATTTTAGGGGCTATTGAGTACGAATGATTGTGGATCTGGAACATTCCACTCAATAACCCCTAAAATAATTTGAAATATAACTGTTACTGCCCAACTAAATAACTGTTAGAATAATATAATAGACCTACTATTATATGTATCACTGATCAGTATATATGAATAGTCAAGTAAAAACACAATGCATATGGCCGATAGATTGCATTTAAGCATGAAACAGACTGTCGCTGGTGGGTGCTGACTTCAATATCCAGTGTGTGTGTATTTATTATAAACTATTACATTGGAACACAACAAAATGCATATTTGTTTTGATGTCTAATAGTCCATAGTTAACTACTTGATGAGACATCTTTAGATGTCAAAACAAATATGCATTTTTGTTTTGGTAACATGTATGTTCCAATGTAACAGTTTATAATAAATATTTATTGCTCTACTCTTGTATTGAGCCTTTTTTTAAATTAATGTTATGAATGTTTGAATTTACATTCTTTTTGTTCTTTTATATTTGGCTTTATATATATATATATATATATATATATATATAGAGAGAGAGAGAGAGAGAGAGAGAGAGAAAGCGAGAAATAATAATATCAGATCTATAAGTGGAAAGATTTATTACCATATTTTCATGATGTGTTAAGGTTTACCTTGATGCGTGTGTGTGTGTATATATATATATATATATATAATGCAAAATGGCTACTCAGCAAAAATAAGGAAAATAGTTTATGCTTATGTGTACAAGTGTGCATGTGTATAATCAGATTCTTCTCTCCAGAGAAGGTCATATTAAACATATGAAGCGCCATAACCAGATTAGACAAATGAGATTGCCTGAAATAAAGCAGTGGCTAAAACTAACATTCTCTGTGTGTTCATTTAATGCTAAATTACAAGCTGTCTTGATAAAGTCATCTTCATTCCCAAGGAAGAAATATTCCACCCTGGGATAACACTGAGCCTGTATTAGCTGTTAAAACTTATTGTATAATCGTTATATATTCAGTAATTCTTTTTCTTCTATGTGCCATATCCCTTCAGGATGTTAGTGATTGTAGCTCTCCACAATTTCTTGTCTTTTGTAGCTCATAATAAATTTTGTCTTTTAGTTATCTCTCCTAAACCCTGTTCTGCTACCCATCCATCTCACTAGGTAGGTTACACATTGTTTTCCATGTCCCTCTTACTTTCAATCTGTCCTGTGAGTATCAAATTTTCCAAGCCCTCTTTCCTCATTATTTGCCCTAGAAATTTCAACTACCTTTTTTTGATGTTAAGTATAAGGGTCCTTTTTGTTTCCATTTTCTCTAAAACTTAATCACTGCTCACATTTTTAATCCATGATATTCTCAACATCCTTCTGTAGAACCACATTACTGTGTATATATATATATATATATATATATATATATATATACATCCACACCCTACTCTTGACATTGGAGATTTACATGGAAACAGCTTTGATAAATTAATTTCGTTCTAGACAATTTTGGTGACTAACCTAGGATTCATTTTTTTTCTTTTTTTAAAGAAACAATCAATACTGAATGTACATTTCAATAACCTTCAGTCAGTTATGTGCCATGCATGATATATGCTTAGGTGATCATGTATCTTTCAATATATGACTGACAAGGCAGATCTTTTTTTCCTGCAGTAGGTTGCCATTTCTTTCTGCAGTAGACCAGTTGCCATCCAAGGCTATAGAACCAGGTCTGTCCTGCTATTTACCCATAGCTGGGGAGAGAAGAAGAGGATTAATACCTTTCCCAAGGGTATTAGCACAGAAGTGAATGTAATGGATTCAACTCGAATTTGAACTCGGCTCTCCAATTCCTCAATCCGAGGCACTATCCATTACTCCGCTGTGCCTCCTCCTCCATAACCTTACTTTTTTTATTTACTTCAGTTTAAAAAGAGAAAGCTAGAAAGTAATATAGGTAGAAGATTGCGTTTAAACTTTTGTAACCTTTACTGACTGAATTTTAACCTTTAGCACTCTGCGTTATTAATATTACTTCCCCCTGCATTCTTTTTCAAGGGCTCTCAATTACAGTATCCTTATTGTTAATTTCATTCAAAGTTGTTTTCTGTTGCCAGAGCAGGATATGACAACATAACTATGGAATTCAAATTCAGTGGTAGGGTAAACTTTTTCTACGGCAAATAAATTATATATAGCATTATAAATGTTAATTAAGATATTTATTTTCACTATCTCTTCATACATTCATATCACACACTCATCCAGTAATCATCAACACTGAGTGGCTCTCGTGTCTTGTAATTGGAGAACTTTAATAAAAAAAAAAAAAGAAAAAATCATTGATGAAAACCTAATGTCACAGGTAATAATGTTTCCTAGTTTTTCTGTCTGATATCTAACTACCTATTTTGGTCTGTTTATAAGCTATCTGGTTGTGGTATTCCATAAGTTCTACAGTGTCTCCAAATTATTGTTTGATTTCATTGCTACACAGTAACATAGCTAGAGATTAGCAGTCTGTCCCAAGTGACACTTTCATAGGGGCAGAACTTTTGGGTGTCCAGTATAAGCCTGTATAAAAAAAACAAGAAAAGTTACTTTGTAGAAAATTGTAGTTTTCAATTCAGAAATAAAGACGGTCCTAATTTTTTACTTTTTTCCCCTGTATGTTGATTTTGCTTTTTATTTAACTGTTACTTTTAAAGTTTAAGTATGTTTGGTATGTATTTGAAGCATACTAGTATATTTGAATATGTGAAACTAATAGTGTATAATAGTACACAAACTACCGGGTGCCCAGAAAAAAGTGGTAAATTCAGAAATAAATTTATTTAGCTATCATGATTCATGCACAAGCTGAATAATCATTGTCGATGTTTGAAATGTTTGCCTGAATGTTCAACACAAAGTTGAAAGCATGGTAACCAGGAGGCAGTAGCTTTGTGGAGAGTATCAAGAGGAATTTCATTCCAACCTTCAGTTAATTTCCACTTCAATATCGATGATGTTACAATGACAATTTTGCAAGTGAGTTAGGAGTATACTCCAGATCCAGTAATTCATAACATTCAGATCTAGGCTTTTAGAGGGGCACTAAGATGGACTAATTAGATTTAGTGTATTTTCTTGAAGAATAAATTTGCCGCTTTTTTACTGGACACCCTGTAGTTAGTATATATAAGTGGGAATCACTATGTAATATGTTGTATTTTGGTGGGGAAGCCAGGGTTAGAGGGAAGGGACAGCAAACTCAAGGGCTGGCCCAAGCCACACACACTTTAGCTATGCTACTGTTGCCACATATTACTTATATATGTTGTTTTCACAAAATTTGAATATTTGTATAGTTCCTGGTATTTTCTTTTTGTTTACATTTGAGAAGCAGCAAAAATTGAAGAACTGATGAAAATAAGCAAAAATTATAAACAGAAATTTAAATATTGGTCTGTTATTGAATTTTTGACACTGAGACAAATTACAAAGCAGGAAAACTCTGATCACCTGCAAAATGTCTACCATGAGGACTTCTTTTCATATATAATGGTCAAACATTGGGCAGCTGAGTGTAATCAGGGAAGCAATTCCTTGAAAATGAACCACAGCCAGGTTTTTTTATTACTTTTAAGTTTAATATGTCTAGTTTTACCAAGATATGATGTTTGATCAAAGCTTATTTTTCTGAAGGCATAATGTCAACCAGAAAAAATTTTTGCAGACAGAAGTTTGTGAAGAGGATATAAATGTTGACACAATCCTTAATTATCATTTTGGTGAAAAGAATTTAGTTCATTTGAAATCAAAAACAAATATTTAAAAAATTTACAAACTGAAGATCAACTCAACAATAAAAATGTTTAACTTTTAAATCGTATTTTAAAAGACAACAAAATTCACCAGATATAAAACATTCATATAATTGCAAATTCTTATTTCTACCCAATTTATATAAATAAATAAATGTGTAGATACATATTTGGTTATTGTTACCTCATTGTGTACATATTTTATATACATATATATATATATATACATGTTATATACCAGTCATTGTAGTCAGTTGGAGAAATTCAAGAAGGATCTGAATTAGATGATAAAGAATTATTTTTTTCACATGTTGAACATTAATGAGCTAGAAACTTTAGAAATGTTAAATTTCATGTCATCAACACAGAAACCATGACAAAAAGCCCAATAAATCCTATTTATAAAGAAGCATTCAGACAAGGAAGAATAAGGAATCTGAAATACAGTAAAAAATTTTGAATTATTATAACTTCTTTTTTTAAATGTTCATTTGAAATTGTTTTGTTTCTGGATGAAAATTTTAAAAAACCATTTAAAAAAAAAAAAATTTTTATAACTCCTATTTTTTAAGCAGATTGAATTTTTCACAAATTCAAAATGACAAATTTTGAAATCAGCCCAGTTAAGTACTGAGGCACATTTATTAAAATTTTAAAACTTTGGCTTTATCATATTGCTGCACAAAAAATGTATTATGCATGGAAACACATCAGAATGGTTGCCAGGGTTAAAAGTAGCTCAGCCAGTGGAGGAATGGTCACAGTTATGGTGTCAAATTGAATATACTTTCTTTTATGGCCAGTCTTTGAAGTGTGTATGTCTATGCAGAATTTTATTGTGTACAGCACACAAAATCTAGTGTAAATACAATCAAAAAGCAAGAACAGGATCTTCATGTGAAGAGAAATGAATGCAAATCTTTACACAAGATTTCCATACAACTTGTGGCATGAAATAAGCACTCAGCCAAAACAGAATGCAATAGAGGAGGAGATGCTGAAACTGTCTGCTATAGAATCTCTGGGATAAGTCAAAATGGCACTGAATGCAAATGAAGCTATAGAGCTTTCACGTTTAAAGATTTCCATTTGGATTTCTCTGGAAAATACACATTTAGCATCTGTAAAATAGACTTGTCAAGTTTACAGACAGTTGTTTGACATGCATTTACATATACAGTGTATTTACACTTTTCAAATATACAGCTATCTATTATTTACAGAAAACTGAAATGTGTTAAGAGTTATTATATCTATATTTCTGAGAGTAGGTATTGTAACTATTTACATTATTTACATTGTTTGGACAGTTGTCCTCATCTTGGTTGTCATATTCACAAAACATGGCCCAGTGGATAAAAGCATCGGAAAATTTGGATAAACTTTAATGTAAGATTCTATGAATTGTTTAGCATTTCAAAGTTGAAAATAATCTTGAATTATTTAACATTTAAGAGTGTAACCTTTGTAGGATTGGTAGACTACTAATATCAATTGCAACAGTTTGAACATATCTCAAAAGTATTATATAACTTCAAATGTCATAATCTTGGTTTAAAGTAATGAAAAACCAAACAAAAATTCTTCAAATACAATGCCTATTCAGGTGTGTGTGAACCAGTTTCAAGAAAATGTATTTTTTTTACATGGACCAATGACTAAAAGCATTGGTTGGAGTAATCCAGTGGCTTGACCCAAAGTGTTGTGAGTTCAATACCTGGTCACAGCAGAGGCGAAAAAAAATTGGTGAGTTGAGTTACTAACTGAAACTGAGATATCTGGAAGTGGCATGGCATGTGGAACTAGAAAAATCTACCCTGGTGGATGAAATAAAGGGTTCAGTTTGAAATTCCAATCACTTGGAGAAGGCCAGAGTATACAATGGCCAAAATGTAATTATGGCAATAAAGATCAGGACAACAGTCGGAACAATGTAAATAGTGTAAAGAATTATTGTATATTGAAAAATTGATCTTTGTCATAAATTCCATAAACAATCATCATTCCACTTCAAAAAACTTATCAAGATCAAACTATTAATGATACCAAATGTTAATCTATTGCAAACATTATTAAATCCATTACTTTTCATAATGCATCAATTTACAAATACAGAAACCTTTTACATGAATATAAATATATAAAGGACAAGAGGAATTCCCCAAAACATTTGAAGAATCTGTAATTTATTAATAATGTTCTGGAGAGGATGTAAATAAGCATTGAAATATTTTTTTAAAATTTGTTGATCAAATATTATTTGCATATATTTCTGTTATGAATGTTACTTTCATTATTTTCCTCAGTCATGAAAATGAATAGAATTTTCTACAACCAAATTTAGGAGGTCAGTGTCATAGTAAAAACAATAAGAAATGATTCCCCAACTGTTTGTCACATGAACGTTTCACAGCCTAAGAAATAAAAAAAAAAACTGTTTATCACTTGGCATGATTATTTTAATAAAATTTTGATGACATACAAAGGTGAGTTAGGAGTTACTCATATTTTTTTTATGTAACATGACAGAGACCCTTAATTGCCACAGTCAAGTCAACAGTTTGGTATAATTCATTACAAATCATTAAGTAGAAAAGAATTGTTCATGTCTACAGTTTCAATTTTTAATCTGAAAGCAAATATTAATTTTCTGATTTTTTCATATTAAATAGAAGGACAAGCTGGATTGATATAAAGTTTTGCAAACTGAAGTCTTTTGGTCTTCAGAGAAATTGTATTTTTCAGCTCAAATATTCATGGCTAATGGACCATGTTCTTTTTTTTAAACTTGACATATTTTTTGAGAATTTCAAAGTGTAATTATCCAAGATTCTGCTGAGTTATAAAAAATTTGTTTAAAGTCTTTATTTTTATTCTTAATTTTCTAAACTTAACTCTATCTATTAAGAATTATTTTCACTGAGTTAAATGGTTAAATAAACAAGAAAAACCAAATTTTTTTAAAACCTTACAATTGTTGCCATTTGTTGCTTTTTAGCTTCTGTTTTTTTTCTAGATAGCCTATTGTTTTTAATTTTTGAGCTTTCTAATCTTATCTTGATTTAGGAAAATTGTATATGCTAATAATAAATGGTGAGGAACAAAATGTATATTATTAATATAAATTTTAGCATATTTTTCTACAAGGCATAAAATACATCTTTCACTTTTTCCATTGTTAGATTTGGTTTTAGCTATTATATCCCATGTAATTATGGGTGTAATATCACCATCTTTTAATTGCCAGAAATACTTGGATAGAGCTGTACTATTCATGTAGTTCATGTTATACAAAGTTTTCTTATGGTTATAGAAGTTTAAAAGAAGTTTCAGTGGACCCAAAATAAAATGTAACGTTGTTATCAGAATGTATGATAGCTCAATATACAATATTTTCAATCATACATAGGTTGTTTAGGGCAGCGCTTTTCAAACACTTTTTACTGCGACCCACAGCAAGAATCACATTTTACCTTGCAACCCATTATATCAAAGACAAACTCTGTTCACTAGGTTCATTTATTTAGCATCGATAATTTATATGTATATTTCTTATGATCCACACATAGTGGAATTGGATGTATCTATTTGTATTATTGATTTGTATGAATAGAAAATTATTACTTTTAGAAAAATAAATTTAAAGGAAATTCTGTCACTAAGATTGCAATGAGTTTGATGAACAAGATACATAAACTCAATGATATATATATATATATATATTATATATATATAATTATATTGAAAAAATATAATATGAGATTACCTTGGTGAAAAATTAATGATGATTTATGTGTGCTGTGTAACATTTAGTGTTGTTTATGTTTTGCATTTTGCTCTCACTTGCGTATTTTTTCTTTCTTTTTTGCCACAACACATTTTATTTATCGCACGACCCACTGAAAAGTGAGGACCCACAGATTGAAAAACGCTGGTCTAGAAATCATAATGAACTTTGACAGAAGTCAATGCAAAATGTTACAGAATGTGAAGACTAGGGCCAGAATGGTCAGCATTTGTCAAGTGCCTCGTAGGTGTGGTATTCTGACTGATGGATTGACTTTGTCTGGGTTTTGGTTTAAGTCCAAAATAGTGTGGATTCAACAGAGGGTCACAAGAATTCTGAAGTGTCAATATGCCTTCCACACAGAGGTTAATGACCAGTTAAGAGCACCCTTGAAAGGACGCTGAGCCAATGTATGACATGCGCACCTGTGATGTCATTCCTCCCACTGCTGTTTGGAATCCTAACTGCCACCATTCTCTTCTAATAAAGCAAATAACAAAAAGAAATGGTCCTTTTCACTGATACTGTTTTATGTAATAGTGTGGGGACCCAGAGATGACATAGAGTGCAACAAAAATGTCTGCCAAAAAGATTGCTTTATGGGCAAACACCTTTAGAAAAGTATGGTTGCTATAGTTAAATTCAATAGTTTCTTTTTATGGATTGAAAGCCCAAAAGGAAGGCAATTGCTTTTTAAAATACATAGGTAAGAATCTTTTCTTTTGGGAATTTTGTTGTGATTGAACCTTTTAGAGAAGGCACAGCTAGAAAATCAATTTTCACAAGTTGGTTGTATTTGGGAAAGTAATCTGACTTCATACATTATCTTTGGAGCAAATTGCGACCATTCAATGCAAGACTGAATTTTGGGGAAAATGTGGGCATTGATAAATATGTGCTCAATACTTTGCGTTCTTTGTTAATAAATTATACTAAAAATAAAATCACAAAAATTAAGACAATCTTAGAAGAACAATTATGGAGGAATAAACCTCTCATTTTTGGCTTCTATTTTTGTTGTAATTAAGGAAATATTTGGAGAAATCAGGGCCACAAGGCAACCATGTACACTTACACACACACATATATATAAATAGACAAATACATGGAAGGAATTACATGTTGTTAATAGAAAGTGAAAAGTAATTTTTTTCTTTTCACATGAACATAAAATGTCATTAAAGAACAAGAGATTATTTTGGACTTTCAGATAATAGAAGCATAAAACAATAAATTTTGTTGAATTCTTAGAATTATAAAAAGCAAATTGTTTATATACATTGATATTTAATATTTAAATTCAAAGTTGTGTTTTAGATAGATATTTATGTTGCCCAATATTATACAAGATGTTGCACATAAAATGATAGGGTTTAAAAATAATGTTTATAAATTTAATACTTGATACTATCAATAGTTTGATCACAAAAAGAACTCTTTGAAACAGTTTTTTTTGCATTTCCATTCATATACACCCTGACTTGTTCTTTATATCATATCAATATAAACAGAAGCAAACATGTCAAAATTCATATATACATTTACTCAATGACATATGTAAATATTGTAGGTATAAATGTATAGAATTGTCGGTCAAATTAGAAACATATTTCATGTTATATAATTAGGAATTTTAAAAAATATTATGAAAGTAACTCTGAAATATACAAAAAGTAAATGCTATTTAATTAATAAGAAAAAAGTGTCTCTGATTTTGTTGTATTGTAAGCAAAGTGTGTTGCGATTGGCAGGGGGGAAACAATTAGCCAATTGCTCTCCCAATAACTATGGGGATAATAGGTAGAGAGGAGAAAGAGATGGGTGGTAACAAAAATAACGCTACCTTGGAAACCACAGCAACTTGAGGAACAAAACTGTGCTTGGGACCGACTTCACAAGACACTTTATCTTGCCAACAACTTGTTTTCCCCTGCTTTTATTGGCATGACACGTCTTACAAAGACCCGGATCTTGACCAGTTGCAGAGAGGTCTGTATCTGTCCTGCAGCTAATGAGGGAAAACCCAGACATAACTGGTCAGTATGCGAACTGAGGCCTCTTTTGCGTCTGTATTGACACACGTTCATTACAGATTTTGTTAGCAAAAAGTCAAAATTTATCCTGGGTCAAAATTGGGTGTCAGGCATAATAAAAAATAAAAATGTTGACACCATATTTAATGTAGATGTTATGTTGTGCTTCATATGGAATTATGTTACAACAAGCAACAATAAACTATGTATTGATATTTTTAGAACAAAAGCATCACTGGTAAGACTTGTGATTAATATATGTAAAGTTTTGAGAATGTTGTAAATAAACAAAAGTGATTACATAAGACAAGCATGCACTTTCTTGTCCATTAATTAAACACTGATTACTTTTTCAGCATTTCTTTCTTCTTGTGTGCAATCATATTTTTTTTTATATATATAGTTAGACAGCGAAAACGTTTACACTGGACGAGAATTTTTTATTTAACTTTCCACAGTTGAAAAATTCTAAAAATAATCTCAATAATGTAAAATTAAGTAAAATATTAAAAAAATTATAAAAGATTAATAGAAAAAAACATAAAAAAACAAATCAATAAATATTCAGTTGAATTTTAATGTTGCAAAAAAAAAAATAGAAAGAAAGAATGAATGAAATAAAGAAATAGCCAAAATTTGAATTAGCTTTTAAATTAAGAATTTTGATAATATTTTTATTTATTAGGTAACAGTCCAATGAATGCAGTTTGGTTTTATTCAAGGCTAATGTGTTCCTAATCTTTTTGTGGTAAGTTTTCTTGAAATTATTATTACACTCACATCTATACTTAAGGATTAAATAAATATGTACTAAGAACAGACAAGTGGATCCAGATACACCTATATGTTTGGTATATAAAGGAAAACATATATTCATTCTATACAATATATATATATATATATATATATATATATATATATATATATATATATAAACAAAATAATTTTTTTACCATAGAATTTAAATATGGCTTTGAAAATGATGGAACGCATTCTTTTAAAGGGACAATTTTTCATCAAACACTTCTTTAGAAAGTATATGTATATATATATATATATATATATGATAAAAAAATGTAGTTTTAATGTATGCTATATTTATGGGTAAAAGTGATGAATATCAGGGATAGAGTCTGTGTAAATATAAGACATTGAGGTTAAAACCAAGTGGTTACAGTCTGTTTCCAACTTGACTGCATTCTTCATGCCATGGTCTGAAGATTGTGTTCAAGCAAGTAACAGACTGTCACCACTCAGTGGTGACCTAAATGTCCATTCATATATTTTAAGAAAATCTATGACAAAGTGGAAAAACATGACTTTAATCTGCTTTTTTCATTTTGTCATAAATTTTCCTAAAATTGTACTGATATATAAAAATTTATATATCCTTTTCTCATATATATATATATATATATATATATATATTTGTATACATGACTTGGATATACTCTAATTACAAGCATTATATATTCCAATAAACCTGAAAATATCATTTTGTCATAGGAATGAATGAAAAGATACAAAGTTTAATTTGAATATATACACTCTTATCTCTTATGTAATGAAACTGAAGTCCCCCCACCCATGAATACAAAACCTCATTTTATAATCTGGAATTTTTGTATTAAAAGAAATTAATATAGCATCTGTTTTTCATACCTTTTTTTCTCTGTTCCACATAACAGTTTTTGGGGACAAACCTAATAGTGGCTTCTGAAATGTCCCCATTTTTTTGTGAGACCAAGAACTTTTCAGCACCTCTCATGCAATCAATATGTGTTTACACATTCCTGCAACAATGTTTACATTATTCATACCAGTAATACATGCATATCAATGCACATACTTTATACTGATAAATTAATATATGTTTACAAATGCATACACAAGCAATTTTGCATATTCAGAATCACACACACATTCACATACAATTATTTATCAGGTTTACATAATGATGCCCTTTAAACTTTAGTACTCTGCATTATTAATATTACTACTCTTTCCACTGCATTCCTTTTCAAGGCCTCTTAATTGCAGCATCATTATTGTTAATTTTACTCAAAGTTGTTTTCTGTTGCTATAGCAGGATATGACAACACAATGATGAAATTCAAACTCACTATTGTTCAAGGATCAGAGTCACCTTCAGTGGCAGGATAAACTTTTTGTACAGCATATGAAGTGACATACAGAGTGATAAAGTTAATACTCTGTTAGCATTCTAACCCACCTAAGATTGTTAAACAGAAATTATGATTAAGACACCCAGGTGGGATCATAGCACTTGATGCTAATGTTTGAGTAAATGGCAATGGGTGGCTGGAGGTGAGGGGTAAGTAGACAAAAATCTCAATTCTTGTATTTTACTGTTTTGAAAAGAAACTTAATGTATTGGAATGAACTTTGAACATACACACACACACACAAATGTATACACACACAAATTTGTGTATTCATATACAAAGAAAGGCTGAGAAAAACTTCTCTTCGAAAATAAAGGCATAGAAAATTCTACATTATGCAATTTGCATTTATTTTTATATTTTAAATAAAAACTGAATATGAACATTTTCAAGAACAGCATACATTTTGGAAAAATGTGATTTTGATATGCATATACATAAATATAAGCATACAAAAATCAACACATACACACAGAGTTTCATTTGTTTGTGTGTCAAAGAATAAAATTAAAATAAACAAGAATTGATGTTTTGCTTTTACAGATTCCTGGTTTGTATATAAAATTCCTGCATTAACAAAATTGTTTAAGTTTTTAGAACGGATTTTCACTCCATTTTGAGAGGAGTCATTTTAGAAGAAGGGAACATTTCTTTCCACCTCAGAATTATTTCAATCAATCTGCAGTCAATTTGTATTTCCTCAATATTCAGATGTAGTTATATTTTTGAATTCATGGAATAAAAGAAGCATATTTATTTTTCTACATAGATTCAGATTGATTTCAGTAGACAAATCTCTGTGCAACTTGTGAGCATGAAAAGAACTAATCAGAGAAGAGTAAACAACTACCCCCCACAAATGCCCCACAAACTTTTTAAGGTGATCATTATTGGAAGAGTCTCTGCTCAACAGATTTTAGATTTTACCTTAAATTATCACCCATGATTCAGCATTTTAGATTAAAAAAATGTTTGACACAGTGAAAGTTTCTCAACTGATTGCAAAATTGCATTTTTCAAAATGACTATGTGCCAATTCATTGTTTCCACTGGTGGTGTAAAATATGGTTATTTTGTTTTTATACTTTTATACCAGGTTAGATGCATGTGTGTGTGTGTGAGAGAGAGAGAGAGAGAGAGAGAGTATATGTTTTTTATTTTTTTCTGTCATTCAATAAATTTAAATATATCTTATCAACAAAGGAAAAATATTTGAAAATAGAAGCAAACTTTTATGCTTTGTTGTCCAAAGTAGAATTTAGTAGCAAAGAATGATTCATTGAATTTCTTTAAATGATAGGGATTTTCTGAAAAAGTTACACTTTCTAATTACATAATTTCTTTAGTTACATTATTCTCAAGTTTGTTTTAAAAAGAATTTGAAAACTGAGTAAAAATGCTTCATGTGTAACAGAAGTTTTAACATTATCATTGTTATTTCTCTTTTTGTTGCTTTCAACATGTTTCAATTGGTCATCGAATTTTCATCTAATGAATATCATATTGAGTTAAAATATTTCCATCGCTGTATGGTTTATAATGAAAAATATTAACAATGAAGAAAACAATATTGGTTATTTATATAAGACTTTTGGGATAAGGAGTTATGGATTGAATAAAGTGTTCAGTTCAAAGTACCAAAAAAATTAGCAAATATGGCAGATAACTGAAATGATTAAAGAGTACAATGGATAAAACATTATGAGTATAACAACCAAGATGAGGATACTTCTCTGAATAAAAAGGCATATAATGATGAGATTATTGGTATCTGGGGGAGGAAGCAGAGGGAAGAAACTTGCTGACAGCTGCAAGGGATAGAGGGAAGTGAAGAGCCATGATCGTCTACGTCCTGAAAGGACATGGCCCATAAAAAGAAATTTTAAATTTGAAGCGTTTAAATTTTATTAATTTGATGTCTTTTGTTAAACATTCCAGATTAAAATTATTCCTTAAGAAATGGTAAATGAAAACATTTGTTTAATTTCTTGGTTGAGTAATTTTTTCCTTGTAAATGCAGAATTCAGTTACTGTGAATCAAAATGAATTTTGTTCAAGCTAATTGGATAAATTAGGCATTGGCATACTTAATCTTGTAATTACAAATATTTTGGATAGGATGGGTTCAGTTTCAATCAGGAAAGGTTGAGAAATATTTGTCAAGATATTTATATAATATTTATATAATTTGAATTCTCTCCAAAGTCAAAGAATAAAAAGATTGGATAGTGGATAAAAACTAATGATTAAGTTTTTTCTTTTTCTTTTTTTTGAATTGATGGATTCAGACTATTGAGACTATCAGACATATTGACAGAATGTTTGGTCACTGACTATTAAGACAAAGAAGTAAATTAACAGAATTTTTTCTTTAAGAATTGATGATTTTTGGTTATGATAAATGATAATAATTTGTTTTTTTGTTTTTTTGAAAGACAGATGGTTTGAAGATTGATAGACAAATCGACTTACATTTCTGTAGTGAACACATTAATTTTTAACTGTCAGATGAAACAGACAGATGTCATCATATTAGATCCAGATGAAAATATTTATTAATGAAAAATGACTTGTGTATTATGAAAAACATTCACAAATCTAACAGGTCTTTTGAGGGGGACAGTAATGAAAGTTTTTTTGCAAAACTTAATGCATTGGCATTTAGGATAGTTTCTAAAACATTTGACATTGTCTTTTGTGAACAATAACATTAATGAGAAATATATTTATGTTTCATACCTGTTTGCACTGATTGAATAGTTTCAAAGAAATATATCAGACATTTGAATAATTAAAAAATAAAGCTGTGTTCACATGCTTTAGACAGCAAAAGAGAAGAAGGAATAGCAAATGTTTTCTTCTGAAGGTATTATGCCTTCTTGTGACCAGGTAGTATTTGTGATAAAACCTAATGTAACTATGTAAAATTGGTGAACAATATTTGTCCCATTTTATTGTAGCCAGTTTTAAAGCAAGAAAATTGTGTATTTCAGTTTTTAGAGAAGTTGACCAATGGAAATTGGCTTTAAAAACATTTATGAACATTCAAAAATGTTCCTCAACATCTGAAATATCCAAGTTTATTGTATTCCATCTTAGCTGTAACCCTTACTCAGATCTTGCAGTATCAAAAATGTTTTGGTTTAATCAATGGTTGTTTGTTTGTTTTTGTTTAGAAGCATATCAACCTCTATGGGTTGTTTAATGCTGAAATTTAAATATTTTGTATGTAATTTTATTTATTTTTGGATAATAATGTTTTTAGTGATACAAATCTTACTAATTAACCCATAGCAAGGGAGGAGAAGAGATGGATTCACACATTTCCCAAGGATTATTTGCACATAAGTGAATATAACAAATCCAACTGGAATTGGAACTTGGCTCCCTGATTAACAATTCCAAGCCATTATCCATTACATCACCTGGAATTTCCAAATGGTCACCCATCTAGGTTCAACGTTGCTTAACTTAGGTGATTGTACAGGAACCAGTGTAGCCATAAGCCTCTTTAATCATTGGTATTATGTAGACTGTATGAAATAATAACAAAGTTCCTGAATTTTTCATTAATTAAAATACTTGTTATTTATAACATAAAGAGTTAAATATTTTAACTATATAAATAATATTTTGTTACTAAATAACTCTAGGCTGTGTTCTTATCAAGGCTTTTCTCATAGTATCAATTGGCTTTAATTTGGCTCTGATAAAAAGATTTAATCAATGAAAAGAAAAGTTATATTTTTATTAGAAACTGATCTAAAGTTCACTGAAACTCAGTTCAGATCCTATGCTGATTTTTGTATTTGTAAAATTAATTTTATATGATACCAAGCAAAGACAATTATATTTAGACTGAGATTCCGCAGTTTCAATGCCAAAGCTGTATTGGTTTTCAAGAGCAGAAGATTTCCTAATAAGCCTAAACATTTCTGATGGGAAAATCTAATTGTTATGGCAGTCAATAATAGTAAACTTTTGATTTAATATTTCAAAGATAATATTTTCAAGAAATTGTTGAGTGAATATAAAACACCACAGATATTGTCATCTTTATTTTTTAATATTTTCTATAAGAAACGCTACAGCAATGGAAATTTGTCTATATTTCTGAGATGAAGTATTGTAACTATATACATCATTCAGACTGTTGTCCATATTCATAATGTTTTGATTGTTGTATGCTACAGCCTTTTGTAGGAAGGGACAAAGGTACTAGGCCTTAAAGTCTGGGGAAGGACAACACTCTGTGGTGGAAGTGAGGGAATGTATTTTTTCTCTGTAGAAAACTTGGTGGACATTTCCTTGTCTGTGGCTGACTCAGAGTGGCTACCATATTCATCAAATGATGGGTGAATGCAATTTCCTGTGACTAGGATAAAGAGCTAACCAATGCTCCATTGTACAACTGGTTCATCCATAGCTATACCACCAAACTCAAGAATCATTTGATAGCAAAATATTTTATCCATAATGAAAATGAAGAAATTCAATCTGATAAAATTGCTTGTAGTTGGTAGTTGCACCTAGCACAGTTCTGTAGAACCTTCTGTGTGCTTGTATGTATGGATCACCTTTCATTCAGGTTTGACCACATGCAAATTAGCGATAGTTTTTAAAGTGCTAGAACCATGTATGCACTTTACCTAAATTGCAAATGGCAGCTCTGACTGGGCAGGCTACAAAATCACTTTGTCATATTTCACAACACCTTCTTCAGGTGGCATATACTGGAATTTTGAACTGAATGCTTTATTTTGTCCATGGGAGTAGATTTGTTCTAATTCCACATGCCATGCCTTTATTTTAGGATATCTCAGTTTCAGTTAATTCCCTCAACTCTCCAATTTTTTGTTCCCTCTGCTGTAGCATTGAACTCATAACTCTTTGGGTCAAATCACTTTTTTAATCACTCAACCAATGCTAAGCCATGGATAGGGCAGTCTGAATGATGTAAATAGTGTAAATAGCAATGGACATATTTTAAATAAGAAATCAAAAATATAATATTCACTTGAAAAATAGGTGACCAGCTGAAATACCATGGTAAAAACAATGATCAAGATAACTTACCAAATAAGTAATCAAATCTTAAGGTTTATGATGAACAGTCAACAGCATTAAGAAATCATTGACGGTTCTCCAATGATTTAAGAAATAAAAATTTAAAGAATGTAACATTTATTTTTCAGCAATACAGAATGTTGACATATTTATTAGAAAGAGCATATGAAATGAAAATCAATCAGTATTGTTCAAAAAGATTGTTTTCAATTCAAATGCAGAGAGATATTTTCATTTAAAAAATTAACTCCTTCTTCCTTATATATATATATATATATATATATATATATATATATATATATATATATATATATATAATGTTTAGGCAGCATAGCTTCAAGCATGTTTGGTTGAATAATCTGGGCATATGTCTACTTATTTTTATTTTAATTCTATAAAATTTTTTGATTGACTTCTTAATGTTGATATTAAATTCATTAAGGAAGGCACCATAGTTTTTTCATTTCTTTTATTTTCCCAAGTACATCTTCAGGTATGAATTGCTAAGACAAAAAATTAATGTAATTGATCGTTGTGAATTTTTTTGTAAATGTGCATGAAATGGATGATATTGATTTTACTTGTGAAAATAAAAGAAATGAAAAAATCTATGGCGCCTTCCTTAATAAATTTAATATGAACATTAAGAAGTCAATCAGAGAATTTGAGAGGATTAAAATAAAATAAATAGACATAATATGTCCAGATTATTCAACCAAATATATATATATAGAGAGAATATCTTCATACAAACATCTTTCATTGAATAATATAGACATATTGTGTCTACTTATTTTTACACTGATCCTTTCCAGTTGCCTAATCAATTTCTTGATGTTAAGATCAAATTCATCACGTTAGATGCTATAGTTTTTTCCTACCCAAGAACTTTTGATCTCCTCCAAGTTCATCCTCATGAGTAAAGTACAAAGACAAAATTGGGTAGAAAAAAAACTATGCTGACTTCCTTGATGAATTTCATCTTAATATCAAGAAACTGATTAGAAAACTGGAAAGGATTATTATAAAAATAAATAGATATAATGTCTATATTATTCAATGAAACATGTTTATATATATATATAGGTTTAAGTACTCAATATCAGAGATAGGCATATGTAAATATAAAAGTGGACATTGAAGTCAACACCTGGAGGTGCAGTCTTTTTTTTTAAAATCCATGTACTTTCAACCTTTTCTAAGATCATCTTCGTAGATACAATATTTTTATATTATTCAATGAAACATTTTTGAATGAATATATATATATATATATATATATATATATATATATATATATATAAAGTATGTAGTTGTCTAAGTGTTCATTAATAATTATACCTGTATCAACTGAAGTTGCAGGCAATTAGTGTTGATATAAAAATCAGAATGTTGTTAAGAAAGCTAATACTTGAGCCACTTTAAAGTCAAATAATAGGTTTTAGAATTTGACTTAAACTTACAAATTATTTTCTTTAGAGAAGTGAAAATTAGAGAAAGAATCTCTAAAAACATTTTTGGGTCAAACTAACCAACCAAAATGGAGATATTAAACTATCATATTATTATAATACCTCCTCTTCGCGTGTTAGGTAATATTTTCTTGGATTTCTTCCTTACCACAATACAAATGATAAAATTTAAAAGAAAAGGGGAGTGTTCCCTACTTTGAGAAAATAATTTCCCCAGTGTGCCATTATTTTGCACTTTATATTTTCATGAATATTCTAATTGTTTCTCTTCTATGCTTTATTGATCAGCAGCAGATTTTTTCTAAAAGCAAATCTCATAATATGGCTCTTGCCTCCTGGTTTTGAGAAGGGACCAGTTTAAAGATTAAAATATGCTAAGTCACTCAAAAAAAAAATGGAAATAAAGAATATTTGATTTTAAATCATTTTCATTTGAAAATTTATCTTGACTGAAGTGAAAATCCTGAAAATAATTTTTCAGCCCCAATATATATATATATATATATATATATATATATATATATATGTTATAATTATTTCATGTCATGAAAACAAGAAAATTTAAATAAGGCTTATGTAATAATTGGAGTATCTTGTTTTCATTTTTAACAGTATATTTTCAATTTTGAAGCTTTCAATTTAGAAAAAAATGGCCAGTGATGATATTAACTGAGAACAGTTTTATTGCTTGGTTTTGATTTTCTGATTAAAATTTTTTCAGGGTGAATTTTGATTATTAAAATGCAGGAATTGTGTAAATGTTTAGATAGTTTGGAAGATTAAAAAAAATGACCAAATTTTAATTAATAAAATATTGATTTTTCAATGACACAAACAAACAAAAATGAACCATGATTTTAATTTTAAAACATGTACTTTAGGGTTAATTTGTTCCTCAATCTCTCTTATAAAAGGAAAGCTATGATTTTATTTGTACTTTATCTTTTATTCATTTTTCAATTTTTTCTTTTATATTAATGGTAGAATTAACAAGTAGGGGTCATAGTAGGATAAAAAAAATTGCAAAATTAAAAATAATCCCCCCCACTTTTCACTTTAAAAGTAGCAGCATAAATAATAGAAAATGTTTTGTTTTTCAGTTCACTTCTGTAAACACTTTACTCAGTGGAAAGCCTGCTTACCATATTAATCATGTGAAAAATACCTTTCTTTTAAAAAAAATCATTTTTCTCCATTCCAATAACTTATAACCTAGAAGTTCTCATAAATTCCTCGTATGATGGTGGGGGAGCCTCCACACACCCTTCATTTACATTCTGGAAAACATCTTCTTCAGCATTTGCCTCCACTTGGTTCACAATGTCCGGCACTGGATTTGTTACAAAGTATTCCTGACTGATAACCACATCGTAAGGAGGAGGGTCATCGCTGTACATCCGTAGACGACTGAAACATAGAAATCAGAAAAAATAAAAATTAGCATCATAGCAACTAGAGCACTAATTTAATTAAATATGATAATTAATTTACTTTTATTGTATAAGTCATTAAATAACATGTAAGAATAGAGCTTTTCTAAGAGGAGGTGCTAAAAGTTCTCAGACAAATATTTAGTAATATTTTGGAAAGTAGATCAAATACCAAAACTTTTCAGTACCCTATTGTAACAATTAAAATTTGAATTTATTTATGCTATAAGAAATTAAATATACTAACAAATACTGGGTATATTTTTTTTATCTTAATCATTTCACCCCAAACAAGGCAATAATGCTATTAAGACTCAAGGGTTATTGGGACTGAAGGGGAATAAGAAGACTTTGCTGCAGAGAAAGGACAGTAAAAGAACAGTATTCAGGAAGACAGATGGTGGTGATTGGCGTTGCATTTAAATTTTTGAAGATTTTAGGTAGCTGGGAAGGAAGAAACCTGAAGGGAGGTCCACAGGCAAGAAGTGTGAGAAAAGAAGCTATTAGAATAGAACATACAGTTACATCTATCTATTGATATTTCATCATTAAAAGAGTGAGACCTAGTTATCAATCTAGTAGTGCACTTAAATTCATGCAGTCAAGTTGCCAAGGAGGAAAGCACATCAGAACAATTGCCATGAAAATATTTATGGAAAGGACAGAGGGAAGCCACATCACAGTGGTGGGAAATGCATTTTATATCTGATTTAAATATTTTAAAATGGGGTGCAAAATTTAATAACAGTGATTAAAGTGGACATATTAAATCAACAAGAGGAAGGAATAACAAAAAAGGGATACTCCTTTTTTACTATTCTTTACTCTTGTTTTAATGTCCATTTTAATTTCTCTCATTATCTTATAGAATCCCCAAAATAAATATGGTTTATAGTAGAATCTCACTTCTGTTTTTATATTTTCAGAGATCATGAATTTGACGTCAGGCTATCAAAGAACATACCTAAATTTAGTGACTTTATCTGTAAAAATGGCGAGACAAATAATTTTGAATTTTATCAAAGATAGCTTGATTGATCAACTGACTGGAAAGACAAGAGTCTTGTATATTTCTGTAAGTAAGTAATTGTTTTTAAAAGAGTTCCAAGACAAGAAGTGCAAGAAAAACCATTAGTAAGCAACATCTAGCCAATTCAACTGTAAAATGATGAGACCTTGCTGCCAATCTAATACTGCACTTAAATTCATAAAGTCTAGGTATCATAAAGGAAAGTTCATCAGAACAGTTACCATGAAAATATTTATAGAAAAGGCACAGGTAATCTATATTACAATGGTGGTAAAGTGACTGAATCTGGGATGCCAGGTTAGAACCAATAACATTGCCAATTCTTCTTGGATTTTATCAAGAATCTCTAAATATACAGAGCAAGAGCACCAGACTGCAATATTCAATGCATAGACAAATGGTGAACTTATAAATATGTAAGATGGATTCTGGAGAAAAAAAGTGTCTAGTATGACAGTGAACCAACATTCCTAACAGCAGATCTAGCAATTTTTCTACTTCATGTCAGCAAAGAATGTTAGTGTGAGAAGGTACAATGAGTCACTCAGTTGGAGGTTAGCATCGTAGCATTGGACTTTCATTCAAGTGATCACTTGAATGAAATTTAAACTTAATCTTTAAACTTGTTTCCTCAAAATTTCTTAATGATTTAGAAAAAAGATTTTGTGTCATTATTTATCATGTCAAATCCCAACTTTCAAACTGACCAACCCTAATGAACAGTCATGGACAAAATATATATTTATGGTTTGTGGACTAATGTAACCAGTGTAAACAGATTCAAAATTAATTATTTAAAGAAGTTTTTCAGAATTAGTAAAATTATTAGCAATAATATGAACAAGGTTAAAAAAGAAAGTAATAATTAATGTAAAGGAGAGAGAAATAACAAGAGAAAGAGGAAAGGCAGAAAGAAGAAAATGAGCAAAAAAGGAGAAGAAAGAGTAAAATTGAAAGGAAAAATTAAGGAGAGAAGAAGAAGAAAAAGGAAAATATTTTGTAGAGGAAGAAGAAATAGAAACAGTCATGAAAGAAAAAACTGTGAAGTAAAAACAAAAATGTGAAAGAATAAAAGAATTTAAAAAATAAAGGATAAAGAAAAAAGAAGCCATTTTGAATAAAAAGGACATTAGTTTTTGGTTTTAATATTTTTTTCTTCTTGCATTGAAACGAAAGATTTTTTAAAGAAGGCAAAATGGCAAAATTAATGAAATAAGTGATTGATTTCACTGGTTGCCATTTTGATTGCTGTGAAGAGTGAAAGAAGACAAGAGGTTTGATTTTTCAATTTGCCTTCATTTTTAAAATATCTTCTAAATATATTCTTACAGACACATGGAAAATAAAGTGAAGTGTTAAAAATTTTGAGATGGCGACATAATAATTTATGGCAACTCTGCCATAAATTATTATGTCACCATCTCAAAATTTTACACAACTCTCTTTACATAATAATTGCAAGATGTATGAGGTGTCAGAATTGTATAGATATAGATATTCAGAAACATTCCAGGTTTTCCCAATATCTGAGTAGTATGTATTATGTTGCAAAGAATTTAGTAATGTCTGCAAGATGTGACATACATGCTCAAGGAGTTTTTAATTAGGTGAGTGCAGAACCAGTTGTTGCAGTCTCCTTGTGGTCAGGAATTCAATTCCTGGATTAGGTAGCTAAAATCTAAATAGTCTGGTTAATTAGGAAATAGTAATAGACTGTATCATAGAAAATAAATAACCCAATAATCAAGATATCACTTATCAGTCCCCAAAATAGGTATGTAAAATTAGCAGGAGAGTACTCAGCTGAAATGTATCTATTTATTCTTATTCAAGGAAAGGTAGGTAATTGGCTTTTTTTTTAGGTGAGAAGAGTTTTTTGTTAGAAACAAAGAAAAGAGTTCTTAAAAGCTTTGTAATATATGTCAGTGAATGCTGGTCTATTTCCTCACAGATGAAGAAAGGACTTGAAGCAGCAGATTATGTGGTTCTACACAAGAATGCTGAGAATAGCTGGAGAATGTTGTCAATAAAGAAGTTTTCATGAAAAAGAATAATTATATGTCAAATCAGAAAAAAACAGTTAAAGTTTCTGGGATGCAATGTAAAAAGAAGGCCTGGAAAATTTGACACTCACAGGATATATTGAAGACAAGAAGGAAACAATGAATAACCTACTTAACAAGCTTTTGTAAATGGATGGCATAACAGAGAGGAGGTGATAGTGAAAAAAAGGAACATTTCTAAGAAATAGGAAGTTGTGAAGAGCAATGATTATCCACATCCTGGCACAAAGACAAAAGTTGCACAGACCATAATTCAGCAGCAAAAGGTGAAGTTCATCACTATTCTCTAGATATCACTTTCAGGATTCAATGTCAAGCTGGGGCCCATAATATCTTCAACAGCCAAAGAGAAGAATATTTGGAAAAGATCAAAGTGTATCCCTGAAGAATTTTGAAGTTTCAATTTTTCTTTTGTTTAAATTCAAGCTAATTTTTTTGGGAGTGTGGGGGGTTATATTCATCCATCTATATATTTTTTCTGGTAGTATTTTTCAATTCTTTATTTTTATTCCTTTTTTTAAGTTTCTTTTTAAATACAAACTCATATTTTTTCTTTATTTTTTATAAAGTGTACTGAAAACAAAACACTGAAAAATAATTTACATAATTAGATGCATTTAATAATACAACAAAAAAAGTTAAATTTATTCAGTATAAAAAAATATTAAACGTTTTACCTCTATATCCACATTAGTAACTGAAAATGAATCATTAAATGTGAGAATTTTCTTATATTTATTTTAATTTCCTTAATTCTCAAATGAGAAATAAAAATTGAACAAAATCAAAATAGCTTCATTTATTTCCACAAAAATTAAATAGTTATTAAAAACTTTTGCTGTGATGTTAAACTAGCAACATCAAATAATATTTGCAGAATTTGGCTGACTTAAACTAACAAAAATTGATCCAAAATGGAGACCTCCATGGAGAATATTTGTTATTTTTTTCCTTACATTTTTTTGTTTACCATTTTTATGTTATTTGTGATAAAAAAGATGAAAATAATCCACTAGAATTTTTGCAACTAATTTTCCCTGATTTTTTATAACATTTTCAATATTTTCCAAGATTTCATGGTTCATTAGGTACAATTTTATTCACAAGAAATTCCACAATGCAAAATCAACATTTAGGAACTGGGCATAAATGAATTTAGATATTATTTAATAAAAAAAAAATTTTTTAAGTGGTTTATGCATTTATTCTCTCTCAATTGCACTGAGATAATTTTCTTAACAGAATCATTAAAAGATCTGGTATTTTAAGAGAAGTTGTGCTATTTTGCCAGAGAAAACTTCTTGGTATTTATTTACTGGAAAGTTTGGAATAAAATGAACTGATTATATATATATATATATATATATATATATATATATATATATATATATCAACATCATCACTTGATAAGACACTGGATGTGTCGAAACAAAATGGCTATTTTTGTAGCGATTTTATAACATATTTATGTTATAATATTTAAATAAATGATTATATATATATATATATATATATATATATATATATATATATATATATACAATATTAGTGGTAAATATACACATACATATGCAATTATATATACACATACATATATGTGTATAAAATAATTCCAATAGGATATGATCCAGGTAGAACTCAATGTCCAGGACAGAGTAAGGATATAATGAAAAGATTTGAACACTAATATTCCATGGTCATAATTTATTCCATTGGAATCGTAAAAATGATTCAATTCATCAGACCTACAGATTCAAAAAGCATCCAAAAATTTATTCCATTGGAATCGTAAAAACGATCCAATTCATCAGACCTACAGATTCAAAAGCATCTTTTTGAATCTGTATGTCTGATGAATTGGATCGTTTTTATGATTCCAATGGAATAAATTATGACCCTGGAATATTAGTGTTCAAATCTTTTCATTATATATATATATATATTATTTAATTTAGAGTGAGTTCATTGATATTCAGTGTAGCAAAATGTTTGTTTATAAGGCGGATATTGATAGCAGTCTGAAAAAAGTTCGTTTTGGCTCAATAGTGGGTAGCTTTGGGGTCAGACCTTGCTAGTAGTAGTAGTCATCATCTTAGAAATAGGTCAGTGTCAATCTATTCTATTTTTCTTGGTCTTAAGAAGGGTAGGAAATATTATTAGCAGATGACCTCTTAACTAATTCACACCTCACACATAGCTGGTTTCACTGGCAGTCATGTCGCTTGTTCTGTGGTTTCTCTTGTCCCTTCTCTCATATAGCTCAGAACTGTGAACTTATTTCCTTTTCATCTGGCTCCCAGACTCTAGCGCAAACCTTGGTTTCAGCTAATATCAAAAGTTTCTTTGTGTTAATTTTAATTTTTTTGGCAAAAATTATTTATATTCCGGAATTCCTTTCTTTTCATTTTTTTTTTATAATGGAAGTTATGTGTGGAGCCAGTCTTATTTTGGTAGATGTATAGTCATAAATAAGTAGGCTCTGGTCCCTCAAACTTCTGGCGATTTTTTGCCAGCTTCAGTTTTTTCTTCTTCCTCTTTTTAATTTGAGTGTTGCCTTGTCATTACTTGAAAGAGGATAGAGAGAGAGAGAGAGAGAAAAATATAAGCGTTTTACTAGAACATGAATGCCTTATTTTAATTTGAATTCTTTTATTTTTGTTTATATATATTATTTTTATATTTTATTTTATTTTTATCAGGACTCACTACAAAGTCATTACAGTTAAATCAACATTTTAAGAAAGTATAGGAAGTGTTATGCACAAAGTTGGTAGGAATGAACATTTAATATAGAATTTCTTTACTAAAAGAAGGAACAATGATACCCCTTGCCTTACTCTTAACCCTAACCCGACCAAAATGAGCATATATATTCTAAAATGAAATAAAGAAAGAGAAAAAAACATAGGATTCTCATACAGTACAAATCACTTGTTCCTTGATTATTTATTTTCTCTGAAGAGAAAATTTTCTTTTCTGTTATTATGAACAGTGAATAATTTTTTAAAAATTTTTTCCTTTCAGGTAAAAAAGGTTTATCATATTATTTCTCCTCATCATAAAAAAAATGAAATAAAAGAAACTAACAACTATAAAATTTCATGTGATTCTTCAAGAAAAGTCTTCTCAAACTTTTCTATATTTGAAGACACTTAGTGGAAAATAAAAGTTTTTTATAAGCTAAAATGTTTTCTTTCTAAATTCAATAGACTTTGGCTGGTTTTATGAGATTTGTTGTAATTGGATTCATGAAAAGTAGAGAGATTCACAGATTCTTGTTCTGCAGAGTTCCAGGATTTGATAAAAGGAATTGGTACACTGTTAAAATAAATATACTATGCAACTAATAGACATATATGTGTGAAAACACACATGCACAACCTGTATTGTCATTGCAATTTTAACTGCACACATACACAGACACACACTGATAAGCCAAAACCTTTAACTAGCATCATGTGGCTAAATTAACAGTTACTGCCTAGTAATAACTGCATGTGTCAGAGCTTTAAAGATGGTCTCAATGAGTTTGTTTTTCCTGTGTTAAATGCTGCAGTTATGGACCAGAAATAAAATTTGAATGATTTTGCTAAAGGCCAAATCACTCTAATCAGGAAAAAAAGATAAGGGGACTTTTAAAATAGCATGTTTTGTGGCGTCCTTATGCTCAGTTATGATTAGTATCTATTAGTTGTTGGCCAAGAAAGTAAACTGTTTACAAGAAATTTGGTGGCTAAAACCTATTAATGGGAGAAGGGAACAGAGGATTTCTGACAAGTATTTGCCAACAGAAAGACTACTATAGAACAAAGTACAGATAGCTTTATGCATCACAACACACAGTACATTGACCCTTGTTGCATAAGTACCTGCATAGTCATAGGCCAGTCAGAATACATATGATAGTCAAGGTCCAATGTTGAAAATATCTCCAATGAATACATGAATTTCAGAACTGGACATTGTATCAATGGAAGAAGACTGCTTGGTTTTATTTCATTTTTAGTTGAATAAAGTGAATGGCAGGGCGTGATTATACTGGGACAGTAATAGCATTGGGATACACTGAGAAAGCAACTGGTAAAGGTAATATGATTTTTTTGAAAATGTTCTACTGAGAAACACAGGGTTCTATAATTCACGTGGAAGATACTTTGCTATGTATCACTTCATATCATTGAATATCAGGTAGACCACTTCATGACAATACTCTTCTATAATGGTAGAGACATCTTCCAGCAAAACAATGTGCCCTATTTAGCTACACAAATTGTATGGGAATGGTTTCAAGTACGTGAAGAAGACATCATTGTGCTGCATTGCTTACCAAACACTGAAGGTTTCAATATTATTGAAATATCAGAATGCATTGGACCAACAAGTTCACTTTGCAGAATATCCACCACATAGCTTATGTCAGTTAAAGGAATTGTTGTTAATAGCCTGGCACTAAACCCTAGAGCAAGTCTGCACAATTAAAAAAGTTGAAAAACAACACTGATTACAGAAAATTAGCCACGGGGTGCAAGAGTTAATTTTTAGGATAAATGGCTGATAGAGAGAGAGAGAGAAAGAAAGAGATATAAAAAGAGACAGATGACAGGAAAATTATTTCTTTTTGTTTTCCTATAAAGAGTTAAAAGGATTAATTAAATACAAAGACTGAAATATTGGCTGAGTAAAGTCATGCTTCCACAAATCTGAATTTTTTGTATGTGATCACTTGCTGAATTTATTCTGTTGAACAAAAATAAATGACTATTTTCAAAACCTCTCATGGACCACACTGGGCAGTCTTGTGAGCTGAATGCAGAACTCAGGTTATGTTTTGTGCAGGCATATACAAGAAGAAACATTTACAGGTGTTATAGAGCCTGGTGGGGTAAAAGTTGTTTTACAAGCAAATAGAAAGTCAACACTTTAATAGACAAGTGGTCTTAATGTTTTGGCTCATCAGTGTAGATATACAATTATAACAACCTGAGTGAACCAAAAATTTAAAGAAAAGAGAATGATTGTGTGAGCATATACCAATAATGAATAATTAATACTGAATAGATTTACAGTGAAAAGAAATAATGTTGTTCATGGTTTGAATATTTGATCGCCCTAAAACTTTAAAGATAAAATTTTCTCAGCATGTAAATATTTTTTTTATTATAAAACATGTTGAATAGATATTGAGATGGCTTTTTGATTTGGTATAACCTTAAAAAGAGATAATATTTGAAAAGAAGTGAATGAATGAAAATAGTTGATTTTACAAGAATATAATGTGGCAGAGATTCTCAAAGATTTACTCATAGTATCTCTCTGCCTGTCTTTCATTTCAAACACTGAAATGACTAATGTTTTATCATAAAAGAAGTATTTTTTGACAAATGCATGCAAAATGACAAAAGGATACAAAAGTGGCTGAAATATGAATGTTTTGAGTGCAATTCATGTGATGGCATACAACAATATTTTACCTGTTAAAGAAAGATAGCCGAGGACTATGTGGACTCCCTGGGGCACTACAGAATAGGAAGAAGCAGAAAAAAAGCAATGGATAATTTTATTTCTTACCAGTTTTTGCTCAAATGACATTAACAATGATATGTGAAATGAGTTAGTATGACAAGTTTACCTTAGTAAGTTTTTATTTAACAAACATTCCTTGACTAGACACTGCATTAACTGAAGAATTCCAATAAGGGAAGTAATTACATAGAAAAACAATAGGGTTAATTATATAAACAAAGAATTAGGGATTAAAGGAATAATTGTAGTCCAATATGGACAACTCTTGATCAATTAATAATGCTATATGTGTATGTGTGTGTGCGTGTGTGTGTATATATATATATATATATATATATATATATATATATATATATATATATATATATATATATATATTATTATTATTTTTTTTAAGTCATAAGTAATATTTCATGCCTGATGAGTTGGTAAAACAATGAAACTCAAGTCGCACCCTAAACGTATGTATATGTATATTTATTAATATATATATATATATATATATATATGTGTGTGTGTGTGTGAACATAAACTAAATAATGAGATATTAGCAACTATATATGCATGTGATAATGTACATATACAGATGAGCAAATAAATATTTATTCAATTTAAGATGTAGACAAAACATTGCCTAATGTAGTTAAACAGAGCTATAAAGTATATATTAATAAATACATATATAGCTACGTTTGTAGTACAACTCAGTTTCATGGTTACCCAGTTCATCAGGCAAGAATGGTAAATAAACTAATACTGATGTTTTTTTTTTAAATTCTGGGTCTCATGATAGGAACACTATATTATATGCAGATACAAAGTTCAAGATTATTATAAATATAAATTTGTAAAAATTTGTTCCTTAATTTAATCCACAAACACAACAGCCATATTCCATTGCTCAACAAAATCTTCAACAAGAAGAACATTAAAATTAGCTACAGCTGCACCAAAAACCCTGAGCAGTATATAGCACAGCATAATAATATAATATTACACAAATATTTAAACAACCTCAATAACAATATTAATACTGACAAAAACTGTAATTGCTGAAAAAACAGTATCTGTCCACTAAATCATAAATGTATGAATAAAGACATTATTTACAAGGCTAGCATTGAACATGATAGTGAGACTAAATTTTATTTCGGTTCCATTGCTAACCACTAGAAAACCCAGTATTACTATCATAAAATGTCTCTTACCAATAAACAATATTCAACTACCACAGCACTCTCTAAATTTTTCTGAGAAATTAAGACAGATAGCTACACACTCGTAGTAAATTGGAATTCCATCACCCTTTACTGGCCGTGGGGAAAAATGTAACCTTGTCATTCAGTCTAGTAAATGTAAATAATACTGTTTAATTAAAACACCCCAAAAAACAGGGCATTTACTTAAATAAATTATATCTATAAAAATAATGTATAAAAGAAAAATATATTAAAATAATCATTGGGCTTAATCTATTTCATATATATATATATATATATATAAATATAAAAGTGAACATAGAAGTCAACACTTAGAGGTGACAGTCTGTTTCATGCTAGTGCAATCGTCAGGCAGCTAGTGCTGGCGCCTCTAAGTGTTGACTTCTATGTTCACTTTTATATTTACACACGCTCTATCTCTGATATTGAGCACTTTATCCCATAAATATAGCACACTTTAAGACTATATTTCTTTATATATATATATATATATATATATATATATATATATATATGTGTGTGTGTGTGTGTGTGTGTGTGAATATGAATTTTCATGCCTGTTGATAATGATTAAATGACTGACAAAGAAGACACAAACATATATCAGCAAGCAAGAAATCAAATGAAGACATGAATTTGAAGAAGTGGGTCCTCCTTTTATAAATATAAAATTAAGTCCAATGATCTGTAAAGTTAATTGAGTTTGTGATAGTCATTTCAAATCAGTTTCTGTGCTTCCTTTGGAAGAATTAAATGCTTGTATTCTGTATGAGGTGGTACTAGAAGATACCTGGACTAGGCCTAAAAAAGCTACATCATTATTCCAGTTAATAATTTATTTCATATTTTATTTAAATTAATGATTCTCATGGATGAGTTCACAAATTCTTTTCACATTCTTTGGTGTTTTGTTGTCGATTGGTCAGGCTGAATGTTCTTAATTTTTAACTGACACTAAAGCAGCTTTTTTTAACATGTGCACCAATCAGAAACCTGGGTTTGACCTAAAGACTGTTCACCAAAAACCTAACAAAGCAACTTACCTCAGTTGGAGATTTACTGAATTTTATACAAAATTTGATGCAAGCATGCTTGTGTAAATTTGTTAGCCATCTTAAAACTCTCAAAGGTGTTCTAATATATTAACAAATCCCATTTAATAATTGAACACAATTAGATAACAAAGCCTATTAATTAACAATTTCAGTAGGCTGGGTATGGATGAGTATTAGCTGTGAACACATTTCTGTTGAATGATATAATCATAGGAAACAGAGTCCAGGAAATTTCTGATATCACTTGTAAGAGGTTCATAAAAAAGTAGAAACAGATAGACAATGCCAACATTTTGCAATACAAATTATTATAGAAAGTATTGCCTAATATTTATTATAGTAAATGGTATTATTATAGAAAATATCTTAAATTTTACATATTATAAAATATTTATTATAGAAAATTATTCTTAATTATTATAGAACTTTTTGTGAATAGAAACAGGAATGAATCAAAAGAATGTTTCAACTGTTGTATGCTCCAACCTTCTTCAGGTGATATACATTGAAATATGACAATAAAGATGAGGACAACAGCCTGAACAGTGTAAATAGTTATGATACCTCATCTCAGAAATATAGACAGAATTAAAAGACGTTTCCATAGTTGTAAAAGAAGGAATAAACTAATTAGAAAAATAATGTATTATGATTTTTGCTAAAGCAACAAAACATTTGTGTTTTATTTCACATTACCAAATATGTTCATTAAAGTATAATTTGAAAATCTTAGAATATTTTGGTAACAATAATGAAAAGATGGAGCTTCATGCAAATCTTCAAGAGCCTCTTATTGCAAGTAAAAAGTATTTGCCTAATGATAATTGAATCACTAAGTATGGACTGATGCATGCTGGGTAGTAAATCAACTATTGGTAATTTGTTGAGAGAGCATGAATAAACTTTACCACTAATTTAAAAAAACATATCTCATTAAAATTCAATCAATAATTTCATTGTCAGGAAATAGTTATAAATTATAACACTATTCTTGGTTGTTGTGGAGGAATAATTGTTTACATTTAATTCCAGATGTTTACATACACACATTCCCAATTATATATATAAATATATATGTGAAATTGGTTTCATCAAATGCGCGAATGCAGGAACTAAACAAAATCAGTTGTAAAAATATATGCAGAACAATCCTTGAAGGTGAATATAGCAACATTCGAAAGTATTTGAAAAAATAATATAAAATTAAAACATATATTAACTTTGGCAAATTTATTGATAACATAAAACAACTAATTCAGAAATTCAAAAAATTTAATACATTTGCATTTTTACACATGCACATATTTTCTAAAGTATTTCAAAATCTTCATAAAGAAAGTAGATAATAAAAACTTAACTAAAATTGTTAAAAAACAAAAACAACTTTTGTTCTGTAATCCTGAACAGAAAGTTAAAATTTTAAATGAGAGGTCACTCATTTAATGAGTGTCTGTTCTAAATTTTGCTTAACTTTAGTAGCAATCAGTGATGTTATTGCATGTCAGTTACTTCAATGAATCTTTTGTCAAAAAAAGAAAAGTGAAAAGTTCTGTACAAATTGTTTGAAAAAAAAAAGCTGAAGGAATTCATAAAATTTGCCTCTGTTTCTATTATTTCTTATTATTGTAGATAGACACATGGCCAAGTGGTTAGAATGTTCGCTTTCTGACCATGAGATCTGGGTTCAAATTTCACCATGGTTGATTTGTCAGGAAGGTGACTTTTTGATGTTATCAGTCTGTAGGAGGCAATATCAGCGTGTGGCACATTTTGGAAAGTGCCTGAAAACCATACCATGGGTGGACCCAAACCTTGTGAGTGAAATTGGGTAGATGGTACCCTTTGAGAGCCATTGAAGGTTATGCTAGCACAAGGTCAAAAGTCATTGTGACTGAGTGTTTGAGTGTGCTAGCTTTGTTGAGACTGTTGATAATGCTAGATAACACACTCTCTCCCAGAAACTGTAACTAAGGTTCGCTCAGAATAGTTGTAAATGGGCTCTGTGGGTGATGAATAAACACAAATGTGCCTGAACATGCGTCTGCAACAGGGATTGGCTAGCCACCCTAGTAGATGGGCATCCTCAAACATAAGTGGCTAGCCATCCATCCATATATGCTATATTTCCCGGGTACACAAGTTTGAGTCAATTTCTTTTCTTTTTTTTTTAAATGTATCTGTAAATAAGAAATGATGTTGGATTAAAAAATCCTTTAATTACTTTGTGTGTGTTTTAAGTATGAAAACAAAGTTAGCAAATATAGAATTTTGAAATGCCCCATCAAGAGATGGCAATTTCTAAAATAGGGTAATTGAACTTTGCTTTGTCATGATAGTTTCCCATGATCTAATTGGCAAGTCACACTTGCCCTAAAAGTAGTTTACCTTATTGAAAAAGGGAATAATGGTTAGATTTCTGGTGAGAAGTATGTTTTCTTTAGAACTTCTTCTATTTCTAGACCAGTAGATATAATTTTGCTGTCTAAGAACATTAAAACAGAAATACCAAATCAAACAGGTGTACACAGTTATATAAAATATATATAGCAATAAGAAATAATGCCAGATTAAATGACTATTAATAACAGACAATGCAGGTGGAATGAAAAAGAGGGTTGGTAATTCTTGAAATATACAAAAACTGCAAAGATTTTAACAGTAGGAGGGAAGGTTGAGGGTTCAATCTGGAGAATAATCAGATAAAATAAGGTGATAAAAATAAAAATTATAACAAATATTTTTTAAAAAGTATTTTCGTTATTATAAAAAATTTTTAATTATTAACTTTTCTGTTGGTTTCCAACATATCTTTTAATTTTTTGAATAAATCCTGGGAAACAAAATAAAAATATAGCATTCAATGAAACTTGAATTTATGTCCTGTAGCACAAAAAATACTATGTTATGTAACACTGCATGCACCATTTTGACTCCTAAAGACATAACAGGGAGTTCAAATCTCACCTTTTCAATTGTTGTCATTTAAATGATAATGCTTGATGAATACATCTGCTAAAAGCATTTGAGACCTATTCACCCATTAAAAAGTAAAGATACTTGTAAAAAAACATATTTAACAGTTAAAAATTATTTTATACCAAATATAAATTTAGATCTATTATAATCTGTCATATTCAAATGACATTTTAAAATGCAGATAATACATTTTTTAAATTTCAGAATATGGCATAAGAGATTTGAATTTATCAGATTTATTTCTTTTCAACTTTAATTAAATATTTCTTAGCCATGTCAAGAAATCTTGAGACTTTTTATTTTTAACTTCTGGAGACAAAGATTTAAGGTAAGTTCTTAATGCAAAAAGTTTAATGCATGGATAAAGTTTATGAGGAAACATGCAGTTGAATATAAATTGTGAAAGGTTGTGAGGTCATTCATATTAATTGTGAATATTTAATATATGTGAATCAGAGTCTAAATAAAATTCCAATTGAGTATTGTGTGGTAAGGAAGCCATTTAGTCAATGCTGATTCAATTTACCTTGTGTAGACTGGAGGCAGGGGACTGTATGGAGTGCTAGCAAAAAAGAAAATCAAGAAAGAGAATAAACAATGACAGATTCAATATTTAGTATAAACAATGTAGATCGTCAGTGAAAAGATGGAAAAACTGAAAATGCAGGTAGATGATTTGTTCATTGCTACTAATATTGTTAACTTTGAAATTGTTACAAGAAGAGACATAAAAATCTATTCAGACTAACATGCTTATCTTTCCTCTTTTGATCATTGTATATTCTGGTCATTTAATATGCTTCTGGTAAACATTTTGATACAGTGGTTTGCGGTATTTAAATCCATCTGTTTCATTGTTATGAGACAATGGAGTGAAATCTATAGGACATCTTTATTGAAAATAGAATAAATATATTTACAACTCATAAAGTTGTAGATATAAAAAATCTTATAAACAAACATGGCAGAAGCAGTGGAATGGAATTGACTCACTTGTAATGGTGGGGGATTTTTGTGATACTGAGTCATCACCATCTGCAATTTGTTACTGGAGACACTTATTGTATGCCAAAGACAAACTTTTCTGTGTGCCATGTCCTTTCAGGATGTTGGCAATCATGGTGTGGTGGGGGCACATCAGTACAGACATAAAAGAGGTCCTGGATCTCATTTGGACATGTTTGTCAACAGTAGTTATATCTGAGCTTTCCCTGTTAGCAGCAAGACAGCTTGGCATGTCTAGATAAGTCCTCTTTGCAACTGGTCAAGATCCAAGTCTGTGTAAGATGCCTCAAGTTAATAAATCAACAGAAAAACCAACAGTCAGCAGCTGGCAAGACACTGTGTCTTGCAAAGTTGGTCCCATGGGCATTTTGTTCCTAAAGTTGTTGTAGTTTCTGAGGCAGTGTCATTTTTGCTACTCACCCATCTCTTTCCCCTCCCTGCCTATTGTACCTGTAGTTATTGGGAGAGCAATCAGCTAGGTGTTTCCCCAATCTCAACACACTCTTTGCTTACATTACAACACATGGCTAACCACAATTTTCTGTCCTTTGTAGCTCTTAATAAATTTTGTCTATTTGTTATCTTTTCTAAACCTGGTTCCACCTTTTATTTATTCTGTTTGTTCACGAGGTAGGTTATGCATCATTTTCCTCTGTTCCTCTTGTCTTCAATCTATCCAGTGAGTATAAAATTTTCCAATCACTCTTTCCTCATTATGCACCCTAAACATTTCAACTGTCTCTGTGAGGAGATTGTCCAGCATTCACTACCATATAGAAGTACTAGTATTACATAACACTTCAGTACTCTTTTCTTTGTTTCTAATGATATTTTTCTGTTTCAAAGTATTAACTTTGCTTAACTTTGGGGAAGCATCTTTTGCTATCCTAATGTACCTTTCCATTTCAGTGCCACACTTACTGTCCTCTGTCAAAACACTTCCTAGATATTTAAATTGTTATACTTGTTTGATTTTGGTATCCCCAATTTGTAATTTGCATGTTGGGCTGTTCCTTTTGCTAATCACCATGCATTCTATCTTCTTGCAATTAAGGCTTAGTCTTTTCTTCTCATTTTACCTTCTTGTAGTTTCCTTTCTATATCTGCTATCAACACTGTGTCATCTATACATCTGCGTATCTTATGTTAAGATTGTGGTCACCAATAATGAATCCTGGTAGAACTTCTAATTCTCTCAGAATTGCCCCACTTTATAGGTTGAATAAATTTGGTGAGAAGACACATCCTCGCCATACATCCCTTTCTATTTTTTTTATATTCACTGAATTCATTTTCTGTCTGTATGCAGGCAATTTGCTACCAGTATAAATTCTGGATTATTCTAATATCCTTCCCAAATATGTCAAGGTTGAAAATATTTAACAGAAAATCCTTTGAAAATGAACACTTATAAAATATTTGTTTAAAGGTCAGATAGAAAAAAAATGTTTTGTGACAATGAAAATGTTTGTCACAGTAACATAGTAAAAATAACTACACCAAATATTTGTAAAGATTCATTTACGTTTTTCATGACATAAAATAGTAAAATAGATAGTTTTATCATTTTATGCAAGTTATTATTTTCTTTTGTTTTATGGTCAATACATTTTAAATAAATTTAATACTAAATTATCTTCTTAAAATGTTACCTTTAGAAAATATAGATAGTCATTTTCACATCAGCTGTCTGGAAATGTTGTATGTGTTAATTATATAATCTATTCTAACCATCTGGTGCTCAGTTTATTACCACAAAACCATTAGTTATGCATATGATTAATATGTTTTTAATAAGATCTCAAAAGCATATTTACACTGTAAGTGGTTCTGTCTGAAAAGACATTGAGTACTATATTCAGAAAATCAATGTTAGCTTGCATTTGCCTGAATTATTTCCAGTTGAATGATTAATAGTATATATATATATATATATATATATATATATATATATATATATAATATTGCACATTGTGTGCTGGTGCTAATAAAATAGTACTTAATTTAGAATAACAGAGCTATAAGTTATATATTAATAAGAAATTTACATTTTTTTCCTCCCTGTTAGCAGACAATGCAATTTTCTAGTGCTGACTGAAAACTGATTATTACATAATTTAACTTTTGATTTATATACTCGACTATAATGATAGTGGAGCAGTCCATATTATTTATGGGGTGGATTTTTAAATAATAATAAATGTAAATAAATAAAAATAAGTGTAAATAAATAAAAATAAATGTAAAGAAGTAATATGTATATATATATATATATATATATATATATATATATATATATATATATATAGAGAGAGAGAGAGAGAGAGAGAGAGAGAGACATGTTTCATTGAATAAATTAGATGAGTTTTGCCTACTTATTTTCAATTGGATCCTTTCATATTCACAGACAAGTTTTTTGCTGTCATGAATGTTTTCAAACATTTCTGAATGAAAACATGCTGTTTAAGTACCATACTACTGAGAATCATTGGTAGATATTCTCTCCCAAAAATTTACAGAAAAATTTTAGATTAATATATTCTTTGTCATTTATTTCTAAATTTAGAATTAAATCTAGAACCACAATTTGCTTGAAACTGTATAAAAACAATAATTTCTAGAATCTTCTTCCATATATATATTTACTTATTTCAATAACCATCTGGAATATTCAAGAAAACATCCTTCCATATCTATATTCATATAGGGATTTAATGTGTCATAAATCATTTGATAACAGAAAATATTTATTTATAAACAGAAAAAGTTATGAAAAATAAAGAAAAGTTATCAGTGTTATTATTAAACAAGTTTTTTTGCATGTTTTTCATTTTATGCCTCACATGGTTAACAAATAGGGATTTGCAAAAGGGCCAACATGCAACAGGTGAAAACATGAAAGATCGATTTGTTTCAGGAAGATTCAAGGTTTAAGTACCATATTAGTGAGAATCATTGGCAGATATTCACTCCCCAATTTATTCATGTGATTTTTAATGCACTTAACATGATGTGCCTAAAAAGTTTGCCCAAGACTCTAGGACAGACTTATAAAATCTTTCTATACATTAATTTTCTTAAATATCTAATATTAGGGAAATAAACCTCTCTATAGAAATAAATTTCTCTATATATTTGTCACAATGGACTCAGTTCTACCTGTACTACCTGTTAATCACTTAATTATCTTCCCTTTGATCTTAATCCCTATATAAGAGTGTAAAGCAGAGGCTAGCTTTAGTTGATTTTTATTCTGGAAAACATGGAGGACTAAAGCGATAACAGAAAGAACTAAAGTGTGAACTAACACTGGTAGCAGAGCATAGTTTATCATTTTCTTCAGGGTGGAAAATAGGTGGGTTCTTGATGTTAGACAATTTTTTTTCTTATTTCACTGGAATTAATGAATTGGTCAACTACAAAAAAAATTTAAAAAATAAACAATGTCCTTAAACTGTAAAGTTAGTATTTAACTGAATTAAAAGTATAGTGTTTTTTTTAGTCTTGCTATATTTGTGACAAAATGCCCACTCATCACATACATCTTCAACGATTTGTCTGAGTTCACTGTCTTGATATCCACGATGTTTAAGGAGTTTTAAAAGCCTGCCTTTCTTGGTATGTGAAAACTGCTTGTGAAGTTTAACAGCTTTTTCTTTCTTTTTTTCAATACTTGAAGTCATGGAGGACTAAAGAGATGACAGAAGGAGCTAAATTGAGGAGTAACCCTAACCCTACCATTTCTTTTTTTTCTAGCATTTTCTGCATCAACAAATGCATATTTAATTACATGCAAGCAGAGGTAAATGTGATTAATCAAACAAGAAAATGCAGTTACCTTGTATATGAAGGAGGCCCAGGGCTGTATGGAGCACTATAAAAAGAAAAAAGGCAAATGAGTTCATTAAAGTATTTATAGAAAAATATTTGGAAACAGAAAAAAGTGAAAGTAACTTATCACTTATATATTAACTTACATATTGTAACATGGCTGCCAGAATCATTATTAATATGTCCATGGTGACACTTGTCAATGTCAATACTTTTGTTTCAAATGAAGAACAAAAGTATGTTTTCATCATGGCAGCTGCATTAATGCTTGAGAATAATTTTGAAATTGTATTATCACAACCTGTTCATTTTAATATTTATGTAAAACTAACAATGTTTATATCTTTGTAAATGTAACGATTTTAAATTATAAAGAAATGTGTGATATTTATAAAGAATAGGTATCTATTGGAAATAAACTATAAAACAAAAATTTGGATTTGTTGGTGGTTGCTTGTAAAAATATATTGATAAATGTAGAAGAAGAAGGAAAGTGAATCAATGTGAAAAATGTTTATGCATGAAGTAAGGCTGTTAATTGTTAAAAGAATTCATGTTCCTCTGTCAGTAGAATTTGATTAGACATGAAACTGTCTTTCAACTGAAATAATAGCAGAGATGTCAATAATACTGTTTGCTTTGATATTATTCTGAAACTCCTAAAACCATTATGATGGAATTAAAAATTATAGAACAAATGTAAAATTTACAAACGCATGTTTTGAAGAAAAACTGAAAACAATGCTGTTGTAATAATGACAATGTTAAAAGAAAAATGTTCATCTGAAATGTATGATTTATGTTCTGAAACTAGTTTTTTTTTCAAGTTTGTGGCATTTCTTCATATGAAACACTTCACAGTATATTGAATAACTTTTCAAAGTTAATCCTTGTAAATGTGTTTGGCTTCTTGAACTACGGCTCAATATGTACAATGTATATCTAAGCTGTCATCTTAACATCATGTAGATCTTACGATAGGCTCACTACTTCACCACCTATAATCCCAACCCAAAAAGATCACATGATCTTTGCCTTGCTGGTGTGGGTTTTAACTACGGCTCAATATGTACAATGTATATCTAAGCTGTCATCTTAACACCATGTAGCACTTACCATAGGCTCACTACTTCACTACCTATAATCCCAACCCCAAAAGATCACATGATCTTTGCCCTGCTGGTGTGGGTTTCAATTATGGCTCAATATGTACAATGTATATCTAAGCTGTCATCTTAACATCATGTAGATCTTACGATAGGCTCACTACTTCACCACCTATAATCCCAACCCAAAAAGATCACATGATCTTTGCCCTGCTGGTGTGGGTTTCAATTATGGCTCAATATGTACAATGTATATCTAAGCTGTCATCTTAACACCATGTAGAACTTACCATAGGCTCACTACTTCACCACCTATAATCCCAACCCCAAAAGATCACATGATCTTTGCCCTGCTGGTGTGGGTTTTAACTACGGCTCAATATGTACAATGTATATCTAAGCTGTCATCTTAACACCATGTAGCACTTACCATAGGCTCACTACTTCACTACCTATAATCCCAACCCCAAAAGATCACATGATCTTTGCCCTGAATGAAAATTTTTTATTATAGAACAAATGCAAAATTTATAAAGACAAATGTTTGAAATAAGAACTGGAAATAATGCTATTGTAATAATAACAATGTTAAAAGACAAACTTTCATCTGGGATATATACTTTATGTTTTGAAACTAGATTTTTAAAAATCATTCATTCATTGATTTTGTAAGTTGTAGCATTTTTACATATGAAAAAAGACTTCACAGTATCCAGAATAACATTTTAAGATTAATCCTTGTAAATGTGTTTGGCTTCTTCTTGAACTATGACTGTATGTGTACTTAAAAAATATCAATATCTGTCTAAGCTTTTATCTTAATACCATCAGGAACTTATCATATGCCCACTACATTATCACCTATAATGTCAATCCAAAAGATCATATGATCTTTGCCCTGCCCGTGTGGGTTTCTATCAGTAACCACCTATTCTTTGCTTTGTTGTATGTGGATATGAAACACTATTAAAATGTGTTTTTTGGTTATTCATCAAGGTCCCCAAATATGTTGTGCATGCATATGAGATATCAAACTCATTTACAAAGTGAATGAACATACAACAACATAAAAATGTAAAAGTTCAAATAAAATACAAAGATCTTTGTATAAAAACACCTGCATATATATGTTTTATATTTTAAATTCTTAATACAAAGTTGGTATATATCTATTTTCAAAAGACTATGTACCAAAAATACAATATGAATTTTTGTACTTATCTGTTTCGTTTGTCATGAGACTGAATTGCATGCATCCTGATATCTTGATTTCCAGGAGCTAAAGAGACCGATTGACTTTCCTGCTTAACGATGTTTCATGAGGGTCTTGTCAGGTTACATGTCCGTTTTTAATTCTGATGAATATTTATAATTTGTTTTTATTGTTATTTTTGTTTGGGTCAAAAGGAAATAACTTGTTGTCTATCAACACAAACCTACCCACCTAGTGACGGCGTCTAGTAGTAGTGATATTGGTTGTCTTTTCCAAGAAACTTTTCTACCTGCTTTTGTATGACTGGACTTACCATTTCTGTCTATGTTTTCTGTATCCATTATTATATCATCAGTATGACATTGCTTTTCAGTTATTATTTGCTTGCCACTTTTAGGTTCACTGTGTGGTTTTAATCTATCTATTTATTGTATCATTGTTCATTTTAAATACAAAATATTCGTCAGTTCTACATAAAACTTATAAGGGACCCATGTAAGGGGCTGCCAGAAGCTTGCAAACTATGTTTACTCCTAGCCATACACTTTTACATGTCTTATGTTTGTCAGGAACATGTTGATGTGATTTATTTACAGAGCTATAATCTTTTTTGAATGTAAAGTACGTTGTAACTCCTTAGAAAACTTCTCATTATCTATGTTATTGTAAGTATCATCTACTAGCAACTAAGGAAGAAGGAAGGAGGGGGGAGGAGGAGAAGGGCTCCCTCAGTAGAAAAGGGAGCCCTGTAGCCTGATGAAGCTGATGCCGGTTTTGAATTCAGAGTTTTTCCTTCTCCTAGACTGGTTGCCACCAAAGGCTATAGAACCCAGTCTGTGCTGCTATTTACCCATAGCTGGGTAGGGAGAAGAAGAGGGTATTAATATGTAAGTGAATGTAATAGATCCAACTGGATTTTGAACTCGGCTCTCCAATTCCTCAATCTGAGCCACTATTCATTACTCCACCATGCCTCCTGTGTTCCTGCAACTGTAAAGAAGGGTGAAGTATTTGAAGAATTAGATGTGGCACAGATATCCATTATTATTATTGGAAGTATATCTAGCCATGATTCTTTTCTAACTATTGATGCTGTCTTAATTGTTCCATGTGCATGTTCAATCATTCCATTTATTTACAGATGGTAACTAGACATACACAATCTATAGTAGCCAACTATTGAGGCTATCTCAGAAAACAATTCATTCTCAAACTGAGTGCCATGATTGGTTATCACGAGAAGTGAAACACCCCTATGTGTGATCCATGTGTGAATGAATGCATTGGCAATAGATTCGGCTGTTATATCTGGTAATGGTTCTGCTTTGATCCACTTGTTGTGTTGTCAGTACAGGTTAACACATATCTGTAAGGTGTATTGTAGGTTTCATAACATCTCCTAGTACCAGGGAGTAGACGAATTATATCCAAGTGGACCATATTAAAGCAAATAGTAGGCAATTCAATAGAGTAAATAGCAGATTTAGTATGTCTCCGAATTTTGCTTTTTTGGCAAGTTTGCCATTTATTATACATTTCTTTTATAAAGCTAAAAATATCTTCTTTTGATAAGTTTACATGAGGTTTTAATTCCTGGGTGTGATATTGCTATCAATATACTATCAAAAATAGTATTTTCTGATTCACCAGGAATATATGGTCTAGGGACACTGGTAGCATTATCACAGTATATGGAACTATTATTATCAGTACCAAAATTAAATTTTTTTAAAGTGTGGAATTGTTGTAACTTAGGGTCCTTAAGTTGTGCAGCAGCTATAGCTGGAAAATCACACAGATCTACTGTAACTGCTATGGCAGGTCTAAGCAAGCAATCAGCTATAACATTTTGATCTTCCTTTATGTGGCCTATATCTGATATATATTCTATGAGAATTGCTAAATGCTGATGTCTATCTGACTTATTAGGGTTTAAACTGTGGAATGTGCTGCACAAACGCTTATGGCCAGTTAATAATAAAATTTGTTTTCCTTCAATAATATGTTTAAAACATAATGTAGTGGAATATACTGCAAAACGATCCTTATAAAAAGTTGAATACCTCGTTTGAGTTAACTTCATAGAGAAGAAGCCTATTGGAATTGGTGCTCCTTCTACTATTTGATGTAGAGCTACACTAATTGCATAATTACTGCTAATACTAATCAACTGATATTCAGTACAGTCAGACCATTGGTGAGCTAAAGACAGAAATTCACTGATTCTGCTTTTAATATCATTAAATTATTGCAATTCCAAGTTATTTAATGTTAATGTAGTATTACTGCATATACGTATTTTTTCTGTTAATGGTCTGACTATGTCAGCAAAGTTTGGAATTAATTTTCTATAAAAATTTACCATGCCTGAGAAATGATGAAGATTTTTTACTGTCCTTAGGAGGGGAAATAATGAACTAAGATTATTTTGTGTAGTTCTAAAGCCATCAGAGCTAAATACCAAAATTATACCTACCTAAATACCATTTTGATACCATCAAAATCAACCAAAGTCATATCAGATGTTGACTTTGCTATTGAAATTTTTAGATTATTATCATATAGGATTTTTATAACAGTTTCAACGTTTTTATGTGTGCTGAAGAATCATTGCTGAAAATAAGAATATCATCAATGTATGTAAATACACATGTGAACATGTTGAAAAGTCATGTCCATGTCTCTTTGAAAATTGGATGCTACATTCTTTAGTTCAAATGGCATGTGTTTGTATTTGTGCAATCTGAGAGGAGAAATAGGTGCTGTTTTTTTATATTATCTGGATGTATTTTGATTTGATGGTATGCTGATACCAGGTTGATTTTGCTAAATCTTGTTTTGTTGGTTAGCAATTGAATTAATGTTTGGGATTGGGTATTTATTGCTTTTTTTAATGCTGTTTAATATGCTGTAATCACCACAATATCTGAAATTTCCATCTGGCTTTTTAACAATGTGTAGGGGGCTAGCCCATTCACCATCGGAAAATGTAATGATACTATTATTTTGCAATTTTTAAAATTCCCTCTTTTACTGCCTGCATTTTCTCATCTGATAGATGTCTAGCGTTGGCAAAAGTAGGCGCATGATAGCCTCTATCAATTCTATGGTATATGTGCTTGCTGGTTTGGTATCTAGGGATATAATGTTTTGATAATTTTTTATAAAGCCTTTAATGAAATCAGGCATATTACTATTTACACCTAAGTTGATAGTCATTGAATTTAGTTTCTTTGAACACAATGTTGTGGGACTGATGATCATTCTCTGTTGACAATCTATCAATAAACAAAATTGTTTAAGAAGTTAAATTGAATGTCTGCTACTATGAATATTTGTATATTTAGACAGCAATTCTTATACATGTTTCATTAAAAACGACAGACACATTACTACAGTTAAGCTTTTTATTTAATTTTTCTTGTGTTCAAACAAGGGCTTTCTTTTCTGGACAAAGAGTGTGTAAAAACTGTCCAAATATTTTATAGTTCCAAGCACTATCGGCTATACATTTAACCATTATGAAGGATGATTTGAATTTTCAGCTTAATTGAGTGTGTGCATTATGTGTATGTTTTAGTGTGTTATAGAGATGTTTTTATTTTCCGAATACGGTTAGCACATTGTGGTCTTGTTCATAGTTAATATTGTTAAGAGTTGGCTTTTTCTTTTTTATTATTAAAGCTTCCATTATTTTAAATCTTTTTTTACAGGTGGATGCAGTTATTATATTTGTGTTTTTTACTAGTATGTTTCTAATGGAGTCTGGTAAGTTTATGTGTGTGTTTAAATGGGTTCTAATGGAGCTGTGATCAGATAGGTGTAATGTAAGGCATCTGGATAAGCATGTATATATCCACAGAAAAGTTTTTTGGATGGTTGATAGGCTTATCTTGGTTTTAATTTGCCTATTGCAGCATATATCAGATCCTGTAGCTGTAGTTAGAGAAACTGGTGTTGGTTCCATTGATAAACTGTTGATGTAGCTATGTGGAATAATAGATAAGCTGGCACTGGTATCTGTTATGAATGAAAGCTTTTTTGTCCCCAATATTGCTGGTATTTGTAATGATGGTAGATTTGAGAGGGATGTCATCATCCATCCAATTAGTTTCCTGCTTTGTTTGGTGCAGATGAAGATGAACATGAACTTGGCTGTTGTATCAAATATGTTTTTTGTTCAGCCATTTGCACCAGCATTTATATGAATGCACTGCATCTGCATAATAAATGTATGTTCTGCACATTTTTTATAATTGTCCCTTTTGGGAAAGTTTGAGACTATTTGTGTTTTAATTAAAGTCTTTTTTTTAATTCATTGTAGTTGTGAATATCTAGAATGTTGCTAGGTATTTTTGCCACTATTTCCTATATATTATTATAAAATTTGGTGATTTGTGAAGTTACGTTTGTCAGATAGAATTGAGATTCAATAATTGTGAACCAACTGGTAATGTTAGTTTGCCTGAACTCAGGTGTCTTAATTATTATTTGTTAAACAGCCAGCTCATGATGCTCCTGCTCCATTTTGTTTATATATATATATATATATATATATATATATATATATATATATATATATATATATATATATATATTATAAAATTGACAGAGTCTGACAATTATATTTTAAGACATTTTTTATGTTTATATGTTCTTTTTATAGATACAAATATTTAAGTAAATGCTCTGTTTATAATAAACAGTATTAACATTCAGGACATTCAGACATTCAGGCTGGTAAATGTTATTAATACTGTTTATTATATTTTATGGAATTCACTACATATGTGGTTATCAAAATGTGTTGTTTTTGTTTGTCATGGTCACCAAATATGTTGTGCATGCATATGAAATATCAACCTCATTTACAAAGTGAATGAACATATGACAACATAAATATATGAAAGTTCAAATAAAACACAAAAGTTTTTGTATAAAAACACTTGCATATATATGTTTTATATTTGAAATTCTTAACACAAAGTCGGCATATATCTACTTTCAAAAGACTATGCACCAAAAACAATATGAATTTTTATACTTATCTGTTTCGTTTGTCATGAGACTGAATTGCATGCATCCTGATACCTTGATTTCCAGGAGCTAAAGAGACCGATTGACTTTCCTGCTTAATGATGTCTCATGGGGGTCTTGTCAGATTACATGTCTGTTTTTAATTCCCATGAATATTTATAAATTTTATTGTTATTTTTGTTTGGGTCAAAAGGTGATAACTTTTTGTCTATCGCTACAGCTCCATCTGTCTGGTCCATCAAAAGTTGCACAAAATTTGTCAATGAATAGAAATGAAAAATTGGTATTTGTTTATTATATTTTCCTTTCCATCACATTTTCCTTATGGATCTCTTCTAAAAGATGTCCATGATGTCTTGCCTGTTTTTCCCATGATTTAGGATCTGTTTTTTGACATTTTATAACTGCCACAACACCTAAAATTTTCATCACTTAAAGATGGATTTTTTATTAACTTCTCTTTTGATATAGCACAGATTAGTGAGATAATGTCTTTAACATGTCCTTATCAAGCCTGAAATAGAGCTGTACAGGATCCTCAATGAACTTCTTCACTGTTTGGTGGTATCTTCTGACCTTTTTTGCAAATTCAAGTTTTTTTAATTTTTGCTCTTTGCAAACAATGAAGTTATTAAACATATATTTTATATGATATTTCAGCCTGATGCTCCATTTGAAAGTTTCAGACCCTGAACATGGTTACCAATTTGAGACTTTAAATTCAGGACATATACAAATGGTTGCATTTTGTTTACATCTCTGCAGAACTCAATTTTCATCTCAACTGTACATATAGATATTGATATCATTCAGGAAATAAACCATTAGATACCAAATGTATTCTTTTTTATATATCATTAAAGTACAAAGTGACTTATACAGTAAGAAGCAGTTTATATCTTTTATAACAGATTTTATTGATAGTTGGTTGCCTTACTTTGATGTAAAGGGTTTCCAGGAGTTTTAATCATTCACTGCAATTGGATGGTACAGTATTGTTGACCCCTATACTGCTGGAATTTGGAAGGGGTACCATGAATTTGTGTTGTATTTACATAAGGCAATTTTCTCAGAGAGATAGTAGGTCACTGTTGTTAACAGGAATGTTGTATTTATGGTTATTTTTTTATCATCAACAGAGAAACAATCTTAGAAAGGACAAGAGAACTGCTATGCAGCATTAGTCTTTTGTAGTTTTTGCAAAGAAGTGTTGTTAGTATCTACAAGTTTAAAAGTTGTAATTCTTTTTGCAGTACATGATGAATCTTGAACATTTTTTTGAAAGAATTATATATATATTTTTTAAAGCATTCAACCCCAAGCAAGGCAGGAAGCCACTAGCATGCAAGGGGTTACAGAGAGTTGGAGCGAGAGCAAAAAGGGGTGATAGAGGAAAGAATGAAGAGAAGGTTAGGGGATAGATCAGGGCATTTGGAGATGTTGATTGATGTTACATTGGAATAGTTGGAGATTATAGCTATCAGAAAAACAAGAACTGGGGAGGGAGTTCCACAGGCTAGAAGTGCGAGGCATGAAGCTATTGGTAGTAGAAGAGATGGCTACATTTAACAGTTTCAACTGTGAAAGGGTGAGAGCAAGATGCCAGCCTAGTTGAACACTTAAATTCATGAAGTTTGGGAACTAGTGAAAGCAGCTCATCAGAGCAGTTACCATGAAAGTATTTGTAAAAATGACAGAGGGAGGCAAAAGCAAGTCTTTGAGAGAGCGGCTGCAGATGAGATGCCAGATCAGGGCCAATTACATTGCATATCCGTCTTTGGATTTTATGAAGGACCTTGAGACAGATAATTTTCTTTTTGCTTTTTTTGCATTTTATGGAATTAGGATGCATTTAGTTTGAGAAAAGTAAATTAATAGTATTTTGTTTTTCATGAAATTTCACTATATCAGTGACTGAATTGTTTCCTTTTCTACCCACATGTAAATACAGTCATAAATTTTAAAAAATCTTCTTTTTGGGTTTAATAAATAGTAAAAAGTTTGTTTGATATATTTGCAGAAAATATATTACACAAGTTAATCTCTATGAAAAGATTTATGAGTATATTTGAAAGATTGCATAGCATTTCTTATGGATTGAAAATTTGTATAGCTATTCCTTATCTACTAAACCTTTCTCAAACATACTTTAATATTCTTTATTTGTAACATATTAAAATTATATATTATGATTGTAGTTGATGTACAAATCACTATTATTAGTTTTGTATTATAAGAAGATAAAAAATTTCCATAGTAAACTTAAAATGTTTTTTCTCAAAAGTGACATTTTCAAGTTATGACTATTCACTTTGTTGTGTTTATAAAGAAATACATAAATAAAAAATTAATTATACTGTCACTTTGTTGTGTTTATAAAGAAATACATAAATAAAAAATTAATTATACTGTCACTTTGTTGTGTCCATAAAGAAATACATAAATAAAAAATTAATTATACTGTCACTTTAGTGTGTCCATAAAGAAATACATAAATAAAAATTAATTATAGTGTTAAAAATAATTATAATAAAATAATTATGACAATTATAATTATCATTTATTCACTCTTTCTAAACCAGTGAGAATTAACTCCACTTTTCTTCTCTACATGCATAAACATGTGATATGCTATCGGGCAAGCAATTCACACTAACAGGCCATCAACTTGTGCCAATGAAAATTTTAGCTCCTTCTCCATTTTAGGCCATAATAGTAACATCTATCTCTTAGCACTCAACAAAAAATTGAGGTAAGAAAACACGACACATTTCTTGTATTTTTCAAACTAAATTGTCTGGACACTCATTACACACATCTATAAAAAAAAATATAAGAGAAAAACTGTATACACTTTGTTTATTCTTTATCTCATCATTTTGCCAGATTCTGATCCATAATTGATTTACATTTGACCCCAAAGTCACAATTTTACTCAGTATTACTGTCAGCCATGTTTCCAACACTACATAACAACCAGATAATAAATAATTCTTGTTTTGCTGTTTCCAAATTTTACTGTTTTTCACTTTTGCAAGAATCTTTGTAAGGGGTTTATGATTATTTACGCAGAGTTATAACACCCCTACAAATTTTATAGCAATGATATATATATATATATCATTGCTATATATCTATATGTGTGTGTATGTGTATTAATCAGTTCACTCCAAGCAAGATGATAATGCTACTATGCTGCAATGGGCTACTAGGAGTGAAAGAGAATGCAAAGATTTTAGAAAGAACTGAAAACCTCATCATAAACAGGAATCAAGGGATAAACCTCTACTCCTGTTCAAAAGACTGGAAAGGAGTATGAGCTGGACTATCGGTGAACCTATTTACTCCTATATATATATATATACCAAGTGTAACAGCAAAATTGTCCAAATTGTGTAACAGCATAATTGTCCTTCCCACAAAATGTTTAATATCTAAAATAAAAACAATAAATTAATTGAGTTTCTTTTTTTTTTGATTTTAGATAAGACATTTAGACATCTTAATACTATTTGGTGTAGGAATCACTGAAAAACACTTTGAGCTATTCAGCTAGAAAGAGAACAGGTTAAAATTGTTTTGTGTCAGTCCCACTGTCTTCTCAACTGAGCAATGGTGAAATATATATATATACATACATATATATATATATATATATATATATATATATATATATATATATATATATATATATATATAATGTAAATCTATTTAAACTCAGTAGATGAAAAAACCTGTTTTAGAACAAATCCCCAACAGTATTAGTTTTGGACTACCTACCAATTCTTTGAGTGTTAGTATTTTTAATCAGCATAAAAAAAAGAGTATGAAAAAGCCTTGGAAATTAGTGGGCATAAAACCAGATTGACATATTTCACTCCTAGTAAGCAAAATAAAAGGAAGAATAGGGTTAGGAATATTTTATGGTTTAATCCTTCATATAATCTAGCCATTAAAACCAAAATAGGCAAAATATTTTTTTAAATTATTAGAAAAGAGTAACCCCACTCCACCCAACAGGAAGATAGAACGGATCACATTCTAAAACAGGAAATACTAAAAAATTGTATGGCAACAAGTTCTGTATATTATGTATGGAGAGGAAGTTAGCAATAGCTACCATCAACAAACCAAAAATTTTATTAAACCAGAGGTCAGAAATCCTTAATAGATGCAAGCATAAGAAAGCCTGGTTATTAGAATAAAGGTTGTTTTGTTTTTGTTTTTTTTAGTCATGTGTTTTATATCTTTTTAAGCTTATGCTAGTTTTAGGTTTTAGCGGTAAATTTATCAATAAATTTGTTCTTCGTTAATTCCTCTTTAGCCAGTTCACCCTGATAATTCCAGGTGGTGAAACCTAGGTAGGTAGTACTTGGATCATTAGGATTTATTTATTTTATATATACATATATATATATATATATATATATATATATATATATATATAATAGGAGTAGATAGGTTTGCTTATCATCTGGTTCACACTCCTCCTTGGTATTTTGAACAGGAGTAGAGGTTAATCCCTAGTTTACTGTTTAACATTGGATTTCTGCTCCCTTCTAAATTCTAATTCAACACTGTACTTCTAACATCACCTAAACCCTGTAATTTTATTTATTATTTGCTATTTTCCTCAATAGGAGTAGATAGATTTGCCTATTGTCCTGTTTACATTCCTTCCTAGTTTTTGAACAAGAGTAGAGGTTTATCCCTTGATTCCTGTTTAGAATAAGGTTTTTGGTTCCTTCTAAACTCTGAGCAAATAATTATAAACCCCCTTATATATATATATATATATATACAAAAATTTACATAAAAAATGAGAAACAGCAACAAAATGAGAATTATTTATTATCTGGTTGTTATGTTGTGTCAGAGACATGGGCAATAGTAATACTGAATAAAATTGTCAGTTGGGGTCAAATGTAGATCAAATATAAATCAGAATCTAACATAATGATAAGATAAAGAATAAGTAATGTGTATACAGTTTTTCTCTTATATTTTTTTTATAGATGTGTTAATGAGTGTTCAGATAATTTAGTTGGAAAAATACAAGAAATGTCTCGGATTTTCTTAACTCAATTTTTTTTGTTGAGTACTAAGAAATAAATGTTACTATTATGAAATATAATAGCCTTTGTATATACTAAATGGTTTATAGCCTTTGCGTATACTATATGTTAATAGTTTCTGTGCAGACTTTTAATCTAACTCCTGAATATGGCTAATTGGGCCTCCAGCCTAAAACTAAATGGATCCATGGTCCCACTTAAAAAACAGCAATGATAATTTTGAAGAAATGGCTTTGAATTCTTCAGTTTACTCCATGGAATTTAAAACCTCACTTTAACTCTGAGTCAGGCTATAAATCCAAATCTGGCCAAAATGTCAAATTTGGGTCGAAACTCAGATTGAAAATGAAGTTTTTCAAATCACAAACTCTGCAGAACTTCAAAACCTCATGTCACAAAACCTCTCACTTTAACACTGATTCTTTGGCATTTTGAAGAAATAAAATTGATTTCCTCAATTTGGAGATATTTTAAACTGAATTTAAAACAAAAAATTTTAAATTTAAATTTTTTGTGTTACTTTAAACTCAGTACAGATTTAAAAATTTTAAAATCACTAATTTTTTTCAGTTATTTTAAAATTTGAATTTTTAACAGTTCCCTTCTCATTTGGACACAAATCCCAATGTTGGATGTTCAAGCATCAGATGAAGGGCAGATTTTCAATCCCAGAATCATTCTGATTCCAAAAAGGTATAATATCTTTATGTAGAGCAAATGTGGCCTGAGTTCAAGGGGATTTAGACACATGGATGGACAGACAGAATTTTCCATTTATTTATTTAGATTAATGAAAAAGCATGCCTAGGGAAATGGCATCTGAGTTCCCTTCAAAGTACTTCCATTTTGACTTCTGAGATTTATTGTTCCATCCCTTTCACTTCACAGCCCTCTTTAAGAGACTTTAGCTGTTTTGTTAAATTCTTCTCAATCTTACTCAGTCTGAAAATTCTCCTTCTTTACTGGTTCTTAATTTGGGAATATTAAATAAGTCAAAAACAGATAAATCTGGATTGCAGGGTAGCCTGACAAATTAAAGTGATGAGATGCTTTGACAAAATCTTTGCATAAAAAATTAAAATTGACTAGTGAAGATCTTTAAAAATATTTGAATACTTTTGAAATAATCAGTAAAATGCCATTTCTAATTCTTATAATATCAATTACTGATTTCCATGGCACAGTCTACACATATTCCACAATTTCATGCTTCTGCTTGTTGAATGTCTTCTAGAATGTAGATAGCTTTCAGCAGACTCCCGGCCCAATTTTATCTGAACTTTGCTCATTGAATTATCTGAAAGTCTTCTTAATCATTTGAATGGTTTCCAAGAATTAATTTCTAAGTTTCAATCTGGATAAACAGAGATTTGTTGGAACTCAGCAGACTTTATATTCCAGGGTTGCATGCCTAGATATCTTAGTAAAGAATGCTTTTATTATCAACAATTTGTCAGACAAGCACACAGAGGCTGCTTTGGAGCTAATAATCATATATACATGTTTTAGTGTTCTAATTTTAGACAAAAATAAGTTAAACATGTAAGAACTTGCTTACTTTAGATTTTTACTTAATAAAACAAAAAGGAAATAGGAATTTTTAGAAAAAATATATCTTTATAACAATTTATCAATATTTACTAAATTTATCATGGTCTAGCACAGTGGTTCTCAACTGGGGTCCATGTAATATTACTGGGAATCCACACAGTAAATTGGTGTGGGGGTACATGTTAATATTTTAGTAGCACATAGAGCAATTTCACTTTGGAAGAGTTGTTACAACTGAGAATTGGAATTTTTAGAGTAATATATGCCATATTAAAATACTAAAATTAGAAAAAAACAACTCTAAAACTAGCAGAAAATGAGATCGAGCAATGTAAGTTCGTGTCACCTTTACTCTACCGGATGTTTTGATTGTAAAAAACTTTAAAATGGTTTATTATGAGTTATTTTATTAATGTATATAAATGTTCTGTTAAATAAAAGTTTATTTTCATTAAATTAGTTTTACTTCAAAATAAAGCAAATACATTTACTATTTCTATAATACATTTCCTTAACTTATCAGTTAGTAAAAAATAAAAACTTTTTTTCATCAAGTGGTTATGGGGATCCACCAAAAAAAAAAAAAAAATAACAGTAAAAATGGTCCAGGGGTAAAAAAAAAAATGTTGAGAACCACTGCTCTAGCAGAAGGCCAGAAGAAGGCCTGATGTTCCTGCTGTACATATAGAGATACTTGACAAAATCCATAGAAGGATCTATAACATAATCAATCTTGACCAGGCATCTCAAACAGTCACTTTCTCACTGATGTGATGCGGCTTCTCTCTGTCTTTTCTACAAATATTTTCATGGCAGTAGCTCCGATGAACTTTTTTTCCTGGTGCCTGGACTACATGAATTTAAGTGTGCTACTAGATTGGCATCTAGGTCCCACCCCTTTACTGTTGAAATAGCAAAATGCAACTGCCACTTCTACTCCAACAATTTTTCTTTTACATCCTACCTGTGGAACTCTCTTCAGTTTCCTTGCTTCCCTGATAACTACAATTTTCAAAAATTTAAATGAAATGTCAGTCGCCATCTTCTGTATTTTTAAATTCCATTCACCATTTGTTCTTTACTCAATCCTCCTTATTCTCAATCTCTTCTTTCACTTCCTGTAAACTTTTATGTACTAGTGGCATTACCACCTTGAGAATCTGGAAGATCATGGCTCTTTACAGCTTCCTGTCTATTGTTGCTTTCACCAATATTAATTACTTTATGATTCCTTTTTATTTTGATGGCACTTGTTCCTCCATCCATTTGAACAAACTTGTCAAGTAAGTTACTTGCCACTTTCTTCTGTTTCTCATCTTTTTAGGGTGCTCTCTGAGTGTTAAATTCTCCAAGCCTTCTTTCCATGTTATACAGGATGGCCAAAAGTAGACTTACACTTATTAGGTATGCACTTTACATTTTTTAAAAACATTTTATTACATTTATATTTATTTGTTACAATCATATTTGCTCAAAACTATTTGTGTATATTTGATTAACACTTTACTTACATTTTTTAGCACAGTTTAATCTCAAAATTTCCTCTTCCAACATTGGAATATTCCTCAAACCCCTCCAGAAAACTATGTCATACAACATGATACAAATCCGAATCTGTATCAATTTCAATAAATACTTCTGAAATGTACTCTTTTAATTTATCCACAGTAGGTCTGGTTTGGTTTGGTTAGTCCCTTATTGGCAAATCATAATGAGTAGGAGTTCCATGATTTGGATAAATTAGATCTAAAATGTGAAACAAATAGTGAAACAATTTAAGCCTACTTTTGACGCAGAACCTCCCCAGAATTTCACGTGTCTCTTGATTGTTAACAACCTGTTTCTTTATAGTTCTTATTCTTCTCAAAACTTCCTCATTTGTTATATTCTCTGCCCATGTTATTATCAGCATTCATCAGTGGAATCACATCTTGGTTTTCTCTGGTCTTCATTTTTTAGCATTCATTGTCATATAGGACAGGTAGGGTTATCTTTTATTGTATATTATCCAAAGAGAATAAAATTCTATTGAGGTGAAAGTATTTGTAAAATGCATTTCTATATATGAAGTTATTAGGTTGTTGTAGCTTTTTTAGTAAATTCTCCTACTTTGATGAAATTAGAAATAAATCAAAGAAGTTCATTGATTTTATACTAAAGCCAATAATTGATCTCCTGAATACTTTGAAACTATTTCATCTTAGAAACAAAATGACAAATTCTGGTAAGAATGACAAATTGGAGTCTTTCTTCATTAAATTTATATGCTTAGGTTTGCTTCTACTATCACTACAATATTGAAAATACTTTGTCATAAATTAAGGCAAAACAATTTCTTGTTCTTCTGGCTGTAATTATGAGACTTTATCTATTTATTTCTCTTGGTACTTATTTGAAATATATTTATTGCTTGATTTGATAACATTTTAGAAATTCATCTTTTAATTCATTGGCTGCATGTTCAATTATTATGAAAAAAAAATCGATTTAGTAAATGTAATGTGTTCTTTTTGATAGTCAAAAGAGGGGAAAATTAAAGGGATGTGATGTAGGGGTCAAATGTGGGAATAACTTTTTGACAAAGAACCTCAAAGTAATTAGAAAGGTTACTGGTAGAAGCTTATGTGCACTGTAACAATATCAAGTAGTATTTTTTATTTACCTCAGGAACAATGGTGGGTTGGGTCTGGCAGGCCTGTGAGGAGAAAAGATTTGATTTCATTAGCATGAAATACTATTTGAAGTAATCAATATTTTCCTTGATGTTTATAGTTATCTTTCAAATGATTTTTATGTATGACTTAATTTATTTTCTGAGTGCCTGAATATGAGACAAGAAAATTAGGATTAATTAATGCTTCTAAATGAAACTTTTAAAGGTTTCAAACATAACTAAAAATTGCTTTCCATGTAACAGGCTTAAAAAGTACTTTTCATACATTCTTTCCCCAAAAGATAGTGTCTAATGCTCTTAATCAAATTAAGCAAAAAGGTCTCTCTATTTGGGTTTCACATTTCACAATTCATTTTAATCTATACTAAAAAAATATAATAAAAATATTAGTAGTGACTCTTAAAGTTATTTTAGTGAAGTTAATGAGGTAGCATATGTGTGTGTGTGTGTTTCATTGAATAATATAAACATAATGTGTATTTATTTTTATACTAATGCTTTCCACTTTCTAATCAGTCTCTCGATGTTTAGATGAAATTCTGGTAACAGGACTCTGCACCATGCCACACAAGCAGGAGAACTCAGTCACAGCTGTCAGACAATTTCTGTGACCACATCACCTCTTACATCTAGCCACCTCTCCTAGGATTATGGCAGCATTCACCAATTTAAACAAGGAGATCGTTCAGAAGAGTTGCAGAAGATTTTGGATGTTGTCTGGAGGCCGTGGTTGAAGAAAATGGCAATTTTATTGAATAAATTTATTCTTTAGCATTTCAATATATTTTTGTGTAATTTTGGTAAATATATCTATCAAAATGAGATGTCAGTGTTATTTTACATTTTTGTGCAATTAGGGCGACAATTTATCAATCGCACACTGTATAACTAAAAATTTATATCTGTAAAAAGACAATATAAATAAAGACAAAACTTTTTTAACTGACATGTTTCGTTCTTTGATGGACTTTATCAAGGCAATGTAAGGATTTTACTTTGCACAAGTTCTTATAAACAAAAGTAAAAACATTGTTAGTTTTTCAAAATTTTTAAATTTAAAAACACTCATAAATATTATTTAGGCTAACTGAAAAGTCTTGGTAAATTACAGAGGATGTTAGTTGAGGTAATTTAATGTCTAATAAACAAAATTGAATAATGTTTAATAATGTAATTAATATTTATATCTTAGAGTGGGATTAATTTATCAATTATATATTTTAAATATTAGAAGGTTATGAATTTAACCATTTTCATTTAATTTTTTAGCATTTTTAGTTATGTATGTTGGCTTGGGAAAGTACTAATTCTTTCAGGAATGGAAATATTTGAAAAAATCCAGGCTGCAAATTTATATTCTGATAAGATTCAATAGCAACACTCTCAAGAATTTTCCATTAAAGTAAATTGCTCTTTTAATAAATGTGGCATTCTTTAGATTGAAGTTATAGTTGAATTTATTTCTATGAATGACTAATGCAATGATAAATTGTTTTGTTTATGATCCTTTTTGGATTCAGACATGTTTTTTTTCATTTCTGCAAATTTCTTCAATGTATTGTGAGGAGCAGTTGTGACAGTTTATATTACATATACATACTTCAGAATTATTATTGTTCAGGATATTTTGTGTTCTGACCTTATCCATAATAGTCTGGGATATGGTTGTAATTATTTTGATATTGTAAAGATTGAATAAATGGTTTTGGGTAGTAGATGTTAAGGAGTCAGTAGAAAAAGCCAACACTCAATAATATTAACTACAAACATGGCTACAATGTGCTGAGTTCAGAAAATAAAACATCCCTATAACTCTAGATACATACACACAACCCATATGTCCAGTTAAAAAGTAAAAATAAAATCATCTTTGATAATGGGTAAAAGTATAACTGAAAGCACTCAGAATTACAGAACATTTGGACAATTTCTATACACTCTGTGTCCACAAAAGAAAACACTTGTTCAAAAACAAGAAAAATTAAATAAAAAGGTTAATTACAGTACTTTGTCTGTTGTCTTTAATGATATATATATATATATATATATATATATATATATATATATATATATATATATATATATATGAAGAAATATAGTCTTAAGTTATGTTATATTTATGGGATAAAGTGATCAGTATCAGAGATAGAGCATGTGTAAATATAAAAGTGAACATTGAAGTCAACATTTAGAGGTAACAGGCTGTTTCATGCTAGACTCAAGCATCTAGCATGAAACAGCATGTCACCTCTAAGTGTTGACTTCAATGTTCACTTTTATATTTATATGTGTGTGTGTGTGTGTGTGTGTGTGTGTGTATTTATATATGCATATCAATAAGTCTGTAGCCTAATGATGAAAAATATATTTTCTGCAACAAATATTTATTTTTTTCACATAATCTCCTTTTTTGTCAATGCACTTAATTCAGCAGTGAATCTTAATTACATAGAATAAATATCATACATGAAAATTTCAGATTAAAATTCAGCTAAAAACTACATGTTTGGATACATAATTATTGATCCAACTTGGTCTACCTAAGCATCTTCATGGCTTTGACTCTTGATGACAATCAAAACCCCAATTTTTGATGTTTTTCTCTTTCATTTGTCATATTCCCCTGTCACCTGTTTCTCTGATGTTTTTGCCTGATTAAAACTTTTATTGACAAAGTTTCAACTCTGTACAAGATTTTATTTATTCAAGACTTTGGCTAATGCACTCTAAGTACAATGAGAGCTGAGGATGTTAGCCATCACAACATGATTAATATGAAAGGGAATCACATTCATTTTGGGGAAATCATGATCTTTAATGATTTTCTCAGTTACTTTTTTTCTGTTTTCTCTTATCTGGATGACAAATGGTCATGAAACTTGGGCCATCAGGTCATCTTTCTGATTGGCTGAATCTCAACAAACACTTGATGTTTCATGCAAATATAAATGCATAAAGTTAGCAAGAATCAGAACTTTATTAATAAGACATAAATATTGATCATGGATTCTAATGGTTGGAAAATCTGAATAAATGTTTTAAAGGATAAGTTTAGTCATTAATAATTCTGTCTGGACAATTTGTACTATTATCTAAGTAGAGACTTACATTTTATCATTAAGCAGTGTGTGTGTATATATATATATATATATATATATATATATATATATATATATATATATATATATAGGCAGCATATCTTCATTCAAACATGTTTCATTGAATCATATAGACATATTATGCCTATTTTTATACTGATCCTTTCCAGTTCTCTAATCAGTTTCTTGATGTTAAGATGAAATTCATCAAGGAAGGAACCGTAGTTTTTCCTACTCAAGTACTTTTAATCTCCACCAAGATCATCCTCAGGTATAAATTACAAAGACAATCTTTCAAAAATCACCATCACAACAAAATGCAGATTTTATCACAATGTAATCTGGAAGGAGATCAAAAGTATTTGGGTGGGAAAAAACTACAGCACTTCATTGAATTTCATCTTAACATCAAAAAACTGCATATGTATATCAAGCTCTTCTTAATAATGAAGCTGAAGCTGTGGCTCTATATATCTTGAAGCTGTTTGAAAGGATTTGGCATGCTGGTCTTCTACGTAAGCTACAGGGCTATAGCATTATGGGACAACTGTTTGATCTAATCCAATCATTCCTATCAAAACGTGACATGAAGGCCGTTTTGAATGGGCTCACTTCCAGATCCTTTCACATGAATGTGGGTGTCTCCCAAGGCTCTATCCTGGGTCCTACACTTTTTCAATGATCTTCCTGATGTCATCAGTTCCCAAGTAAGCATTTATGCAAATGACACTACCATTTACTCTAGTCTCAATAGCAAATCTGTCAGAGCTGACAAAGTTAACCTGGCCACTGTTTTTGAAAAAGACCTCCAATCTGTGGTTAACTGGGGTAGGAAATGGCTTTTAAATTTTAATACCTCCAAAACTAAACTGCTTTCATTTAACCACCATCGAGAAACTTCCTTGCTTGCCATCAGCATGGTTGATACTAGGCCCATGGAAAGTAACACATTGTGCCTTCTTGGACTCAAGCTTCCACTGACTTGAAGTGGAATGACTACATTGAATCAACAGCTGCATCTACTGCAAGGAAAGTTGGGATACTGTTGTGCTAGAAGGTTTTTCTCATCAGAGTACATCTTGCACATTTACGATTTTACCATTTGTCCTTGCATTGAATAGTGTTGCCATATCTGGTTTGGTGCTCCTTTTGTTCATCTCAAGGTTTTTGACAAGATCCAAAGAAGGATCTGCAATCGATCTTGACCAGGCATCTCGACTTCAGTCACTTTCTCACTGACGTGATGTAGCTTTTCTACAAATATTTTCATGGCAACTGCTCTGACAAGCTTTTTTCCCTGGTGCTTGGATGATGTGAATTTAAGCATGATACTAGATTGGCATTTAGGTCCCACCCTCTTAATGTTGAATTAGTTAAATGTAACTGCCACTTCTACTCCAACAGTTTTTCTCATACTTCTCTCCTGTGAAACTCCCTTCCATTTACTTGCTTCCCTAATAACTACAATCTTCAAAAATTTAAATGCAACATCAAGTGCCATCTTATAGCTACTTGAACCCTCTTCAGCTTTTATCCTTTCCTCTGTACCCCTATACCTAGTCTTTTCTCTCACCTTCACTGTCTTGTATTAGTGGCATTCCTGTCTTGCTTGGGGTGAAATAATCAAAAAAAAAAAAAAATTAATAAATCAGAAGAAATATCTGTTTTTATCTGAAACAATATATTTTGTTTGTCTATTCAGAAAACTGAATATGACTCATTTATGAAATGCCTGATTTATCATCACAAAATTAGCAAACACCATTTTGAAACAGAAAGTCCCATTTCTTTATGTTGCATTTCAAAACTTTGCTAAATTTATGCATCTTTCAAACTCAACATTGCATAGTTTTGAAAAGTGGCCTAAATTTCATACAAAGCATTAAACCATTTTTGTAATTTAAATAATTCCTTTGAGCAGAAACTTAAAATATTAAATATAGAAGACTTTGAATCTGTTTATATTTCTCTGAATCTAAGCATGATTTACTTGTAGAATAAAAAGGTTTCAAAGCAATTATGTCGTTTATTTGTCAGTATAAATTTAAAGAGTATTTGTAGTGAATATGAAATAATAACTCTCTTTACCAACTACCTTCAAATTCAGGTGATTTGAGGAAAAAGACAGAAAGAAATTTGCGAGCTCATGTGAAATTGCTTTTGGATTAATGAAAACCTTGTCTACACAGAAATTATCCATTGAGCCAGGAAAAAAAAAGAAAGAAAAGAAAATAGTAAGTCTATGCAAAATCCTTTTTGATATAAAATGAAAAAAAATTAATGCAAGAGTGTCTGAAGTCATGTGAAAAGTTTTGTTAAATTACTCACCAATTATATTATCAGTCTTAACTAAGCACTTGGCACTTGAAAGAATTTTATTTCAATAATCCAAGAAAGTTAAGTATTTCAAACTTTTTCTCTTCATCTACTTTTGAATGTATGCAACCGTATATCACTTCTGTCAACAATGAACTCCCTTACATTTTTTTAAACATTTTTGAATATTATTTTGTGCCAGATAATTTAATCTGTTTTATGAACATTTCCTGTACATGATAATTCATTAAAGTTATGGACTTTTAAAATATCTGATTTATTTTCCTGAAACGAGCTTCTAGTCTGTAAATTCATAAATAAATTCTTTATCTTGTTTAGTTAAAATCACTTGTGTGTTTCATCGTCATTGTTATCCTTCATTAATCTTCTTGGTGTGGGTAAATCAACTGTTCATTCTAATCCCAAAGCCTCATACCATTATATATTTAGATGACCTCCTGAATTTTAATTTTTCTTAAAGGAATATTTGGTTGGTTGATTTGTTTTACTGTCTATTGTGGATAATTTAATACTGAAAAATTCATTCAAATTTTGGATTTTATATTGGTTAAAAAGTTTTAACAGTTTCAAAGCAATTATGTATAAATTTAAAGAGGATTTTTAGTAGTACAAAATAATAATAATTCCCTTTACCTTCAAACTCGGACAAGCTGAGAAAAAAACATGGCATTTCAAAGAATATTTGGTTGGTTGATTTGTTTTACAGTCTATTAACACTGTGGGTTATTTAATACTAAAACATTAAAACTTTAGATTTTATACTGGTTAAAAATATTCCTGATATTTTTACATAAAAATCTTAACATTAAAATTGTTTTTTTTATTTATTTAGTTAAAAATTTAAAGATTTAATTTTTTATAGAGATAAAAATTTCCATTGTTTTATAAGAATTTGAAAAGGATAGTAAAGGAGCTAACCCATTACCATTCAAAGATGAACCATCAACTTGAAAACCGTACTAATCCAGAACTCTGATTGGCTAAGTGCTGTCCAATCAGGATCCCTTCTTCAGGACACACAGTAAACTTGATCTTGAAACATTCCTCTGTTGCAACTGACAGCTATAGTGACCCCCAGGTTATTAGAGCTGTATTTTCTGATGTTAATGGAATACAAATGTCACAAAACACATTTGTTCCTTCTAACAGTTAAGTCTATAAATATAAATTATATTTGGGGTTGACACACAAGAGCAAGTTTGGATAAGTGAATGTAGAGTTCTGATTTCAAGATATGACAGACCAGACTGAGTCATATGAAACCGAGAACTGGCCTATCTTTTTGGCTAGGAAGAAATACCAGCATGCAATTGAGTGCTTCCACCTATAAATTGGAGAGGGAAAGGGTTTTGCAGTCATTACCACATTGTACATTTGTCCATATGATGAAATTTTGATACCATGGGTGTTTTAGTAGGATCCCTGTGAGTATGTGGTATTGTGGTATGTAGTGGTTTGAATGGTGAGAGATGAGTTCTTGTGGTGAATGAGTAAATTGTAATGGATGAATGGGTGGTGAATCTGATTAGTTAAGTTTAGGATAGTTAGTGTAGACCAGCCTCACCCACTTCTTCTTCAGCCACATACCATAATTGTATGAAAATGCAAGAAATACACATTCCCACACTGAGTGGAACTAATACAATGACAGAGTAAAATAGGAGATTCGAAAGACAAATTTTAAATTCTTATTGTTAAAGTTTCTTTCCTGGTGATTCTTGTGAGAATAACATTATCTCAATTGATAATTATGATAGTGTTAATGTGCCATGTTTATCCTGTCCATTTTGGGAGCTTCAATCTCCAAGTGCAATTAGAAATTCTGACTTTGTTATATAGATATATCAGCACATCAGTTGTTAAAGTAATATCTTGATTCTTTCATCTGTAAGTAATTCCTTGACATAAAATAATTATTAGTAGATTATTCAGTTTTGAATTGTTTTTCAAAAAGATATGCTCAAATAAACAATATTTGATCCTTGGCCAGAATTATCAGCTTGGTTTTGTTGTCCCCTCTACCCACAAAACAAAGTGATACTCACCTGGGGCATTCTTGAATACCTGAGATATCCTGAGAGTCAGATACATGAATATCACAGAGATCTGTAGAATCATTTCTCATCTGGAAAGAGAGAGAAAAAAATAAACAGTTTTCTTATAAAACAGTTTGATTTTTATAACTTTTAAGGATAACTTGATTCATGAGAAAAAAATAAATGAACAGTGAAAACATACAAGAACTTTTGTTTTTTGTACGTTTTTTAAATATCAAAAACGAAAGTGTTAAAAAATTACTTCAAACCTTAAGTTTTTGTGAAATTTTAATCAGCTTTTTTATGAAATAATATTACTACAATCGCAAGATTTGAAGGTCAGTCAGTATTTTTTAACTTGCTTACTATGGCACAATGGAAACATTGGTCTTATCTTCAAATTATAAAAACATTTAAGTATTGACTTTTGTTTTGAGTTAAAATGAATTCAAGAAACATTAACATTGAAAAGCAAAACGAGTATTCAAGAAAAATATTAAATTATCTCCAATTATAGATAGATAGATAGATAGAGAGATAGAGAGATAGAGAGAATAAGAGAGAGATCTAAAAAAGGAAAGTCATTTGGAGAAAGTGAGAATAGAGTCATATTATGAGAATGCAATGATGAAAGTTTATACCTAAAAGCTACTGAAACAGAAAACACAAAATGACAGGAGAGTTATTGAGTAAAACTCTACATGAATCCCAAATGACAGGTTGTCTGCCTATAAATATCTCAGTCTGACTGGTTTTGACACTAACCAACAAGACTTTACTTATTTCTGTTACAATCTTGGCTAACTGTCCACAAACTTCTTATATGAAAAATTGATAAAAGAATTTTCACTCTCTTTTGATTCCTCCACTTTCTTCATATTTATTTGATTCTTCTTGCTTTGCATCTTTCACAAAGTCTTTCCTTTTCTTTTACCCCTTTTCCCTTGACTTCTTTTATTTCTTCTTTTTCAAAATTCTCTTTTATTTTTTTCAATGATTTGCTAAATTTTTATAAAGATTAATTTAAGATTTTTCCCTAGTTGTTTCTACTAGTTATCAATATCAGATCAGGTCCTATTTTTGTTTAAAATTGGGTCACACAAGATTACAATAAAAAATAACCGGGTTAGTAGGGATATTGGTTAAAGGGATTGATTGATTGATTTATTTATTTTTTATGGCTTATCAACCTTTTTAAGATTGTAAGGATACAAAAGTAATTATCCCCCTTTCATGGAAATTAATCATGTGGGTCAAATGACGGACCACTTAGTGATTCCATACAATGACTATAGTGGCAATCAAAATTCAGTTCATTTTACAGCAGCCCAAACAATAGGTTGCTTTCTTTAGCCACCTACCAACCTGGGCAGAGGCTAAACCTGCCTTCCCAGTAGCTTTCAAGTCCATGGTCCCTTTGGGAATATATCTTTTCCACATATAAAATGAAACTCCAGCTTGCATTCCTCAATTTGAGAAAACTCAAGACTTGATGTTTCCTGATGTGGAATATGTCCTTGTCTGGAACATAGATGAATCTGGCACCCTAAATGTGGCTTCTCCAGATACAGGAATATCTCCATATTATATGTAAGACTCTTATTTTTGTTTCTCCTTACACTCTGCTTTGTTGTGTAGATATATATGATATATATTTCTCTGTGTGGGACATGTGTATATATGTATATATAGTTTTGTGTATGTCTTAGTGATATAAAAGTTTCTCTGAGAACAAAGCATGTTTATCATTCCTTTTCCTTTAAACAATACCATTCCATCCATGAATTACGCTGTTATTATATCACAAATATAATAATGCCCATAACAGGAGAAATACAAATAAGAGAATAAATCTTTCTATCATAGCTTCCATTACAGGATTATTTAAAGCCAGAAGACATTTTTTGATTTTAAGAATTTCTTTTGCGATAATAATGATTTTTATTTTTACAAGTTCTACTAATTAACCCATAGGGGGAGAAGATATACATTTATATATTCCACAAAAATTTTTGTGTGTAATTGAAGATAAGTAACCTAACTGGAATTGGAACTCAGCCCTTCAGTTTCCAATACTGAGCTATTATGTATATTATACTACCTACATATCCAAACTGACAGCTTCTGGTATTCTCAAGCAGTCACCCATTTAGGTACTGACCAGGCTTCATAGATTGTATGAAAACAGTGTTTTAACATGATATGGCTGTAAGCTCGGTTTAAAGGGAACACATTCAATTAAATTCACAAAAACAAATTATTTGGGTTTAAATGAAAAGCAGTTTGTTTAAATATAAAGCAATCAAATACTGAGGATGATTTCATTTCAATTTTAATGAACCAAGTCAACTTTGTCACAAAGCCAAGTTTGAGTACTAAAAGAAGAACAGACATGTTAGTTCTGAATTAGTCCAGTTATGAAACTAGCCTTGCTAAGTATTTCTCTACAGTAGATATTGAAAATCAAACATCATTGAATTCAGCTTACAAATTTTGTGATAGTTTAACAAATACACTTTTATTATACAACAAAAAAACTATTCTCTATGCTTTGTTTCTTTGTCATGCAGTGTCAGGAACTTCCAATTTATCTCAATTATCAAGTAAAGTTTTTATTTATTTATTATAAAACAATCATTGAATGCAACTTTTAGTTGATGCCATAAAACCTTGATTATCTGATCTGCTTTTTCCAAAAGTCTTATTTCTTTTCTTGCTTGATTGATTGACAAAACAATTTTGATTTTACATTTAGCTAGAAACAATTGAATCCAGTAATTTTATTCATTCATATGCACACATACAAAGAAAACCCTTATTCTTCAATTTTTATTTGCTGGTTTTTGTTTTGTCTCTTAATCATATTAAATAAAGTTAACACATTTCTCTAAAGAAATTCTCTACTTGTTTGTTTTTTTCTTTACTGTCAAACATTTCACTAATGTTAAAAAAAATAAAAAGAGTGAGTTTCACTATTTAATGAAAAAAATGTAACATTTTTTTAATAAAATTAAAAACTTCCAACAATGAAAGTATATGTAAAATGTTCTTAAAAATGAAAAACTTTTATTGTAAAATGTAAGAAAAATTTTATATAATGAAACACAATGTCCAGTTTTACACATTGTGCTTAATATAATGGGAAATGTTTTGTAACAAATTTTAATTATTTTCAATTTTAAGATTTTCTTCCATTTTTGTCTGTTTTTTCCTAATTAATCATTAACCAAATATGAATCAACTGATTCTCCTACAGATATGCATTCATGGCTGTAAAAATCCTTCCAGGTTTATATGAAAATATTTATTTACAGTATTTACATTGTTTGGACTGTTGTCCTCATCATTATTGTCATATTCACAATGTTTCAACTGCTGTACATTCCGACCTTCTTCAGTTGATATACATTGGAATTTCAAACTGAACCCTTTATTTCATCCACTGGGGCAGATTGCTCTCATTCCACATGCCATGCCTTTTCTGGATATCTCAGTTTCAGTTAATTCTTTTAATAATTCAAATCTTCAAGATTTTGTTCTCTTCTGATGTGGTCAGGTATTGAACTCACAACTCTTTGGGTCAAATCACTGGATTACTTCAACCAATGCTTTTATCCCCAAGGACACATGGCCCAGTGGATAAAAGTGTTGGCTGAAGTAATCCAGTGACTTGGCCCAAAGAGTTGTGAGTTCAATACCTGGCCACAGCAGAGGAGAACAAAAACTTGGTTAGTTGAGTTACTAGAGGGAATTAAATGAAATCTAGAAAAGACATTGCACATGGGACTAGAACAATCTACCCTGGTGGATGAAATAAAAAGTTTGGTTCAAAATTCCAATGTATATAATCTGAAGAACGATGGAGCATACAACAGCTGAAACATCATGGATATGACAATAAAGATTAGGACAATAGTCCAAACAATGTAAATACTGTAAATAGTTACAATACCTGATCTCAGAAATATAGGCAGATGAAGATATTTTCTTATAAGAATGTGACTGCAAAATATTACAAGTTACCTTTCTTGTAATCAGGTGAGGTTTATCACTCATATATTGACCCATGTCCATAAAATGTTGCTCACCATACATTCAGGTGACTCATTCACAGTTTCAAGTACCATAGATCATCAAGTTGGTACTCAACTGTCCCCAATACATGAATCAATATTTCTCTTGCCCATTCATTAGATGGGAAAAGATTATTACTTTTCATTTTGGTCATTAATTATAGAAATGTTTTGACTGTTAGTCCTTAGGTAAATAAAACTCACTTCATGGATGACTGACTGAAATGCACTGGAAAACAAAAAACAAACTTTATTGTTTTGATGTTGATGGTCATCATAAAAATGGAACTATGAAGTGGAAAAATTTCTTCAGTTACCATCAGCATTAAAAATATTGGCCATACATGATTTAAACATGAAATTAGCCATAAAATATAAATCCTAAATAAAAACTGATTTAGATAAGAAGACAACTCTAAAAGTGGATAGAGATCAACAAATAAATATTTGTACATGAACAAACTTACAAGTCATACTTTTTTGTGTTAGATTGAGCAGTTTGATAAATTCATATTTGCTATTAGAGAAATAACTAATTCAACAAAATAAGGCTTCTTTTTTTAGAGATGAGAAGAGGGGTTGAAGGTAAAGGGAGATAACTTAAGTTTTATTGGTACCATTTAGATTAGCAGTAATTTATGTAGTTTGAATGAAATGAAAGTTTAAACTCCATGCATTACTTGTTAAGAAAGTCAGTGTTGAGTTCAATAGTTAAATAAAATTCTTGGTTTTGGAAGTATCAGAAATATTCATGATATAATAACACCATAGTTTACAGATGGAATGGAATGGCTGAAAGGAAAAGAATGACAAACATGCTTGGTTCTCATAGAGACATATCACTAAGATACATGAAACTATATTTACATGTTTACACGTCTCATGTGGATAATATTATATATCACATATATCTACACAGCAAAGCAGATTATAAGGAGAAACAAAAAGAAGGGTCTTATATATAATATGGAGATACTCATGTATCTAGTAAAGCCATGTTTAGGATTTCAGATTCAAATAGTGTCAGATTCATATATGTCCCAGGTGAGGACTTATTCTATGAATAGGAAACAGTGAGTCTTGTGTTTACCCAAATTGAGGACTGCGAGCTGGAGTTTCATTTTATATCTAGGAAAGATATATTCTCAAAGGGAAACAGCACCATGGACTTGTAAGCTGCTGGGGAGGCAGATTTAGCCTCTGCTTAGGCCATAGTGGGACCGAACTAAAAAAGCAACTTTTACAGTTTAGCTGCTGTAAATGAACTGAATTTGACTACCATTTAGTCACTGTATAGAGTGACATCATTAAATGACTGTCATGTGACCTATGTAAAAGGAGATAAATGTCTTCTGTATCACTACATACATTTTATTTTTGTAAAATAAGATTATTTTTATAATTGATAGAAATGCATAGGATGTTTCATGGGAGAAGATTTATTGATGGATTATTAGTATTTAAAAGTATAAAACAGTGACTGATTAAAACAAATGGAAGTTATAGGGCAAAGCAACTTAGACTAATATTCTATCTGTCTAGAAAACCTCTAGTATATGTATATATGTTTGAGTATATATTTCTGCATAAAACAAGGAAGCACTTCAAGAGATGTTTAAAAAAAGTCCTTGCAGCCTGCCATATGGAAGATCCTGAGTGGGGAATCTCCTGTTTGTGATCAAAATAAATGCTGATCATTAAGATATTCCAATAACATGCAATGAGTTGGGAAAATGTCAAGTGTGCAGCAAGGAAAGAGGAAATGATTGATTCAGTAATCTATCAGTTTACATGCAATAAATATGACAGACTGTCTCTCCAATACAGGCCTCATTAGCCACTAGAAGAGTTATATTGGTAGATATTTCACAAATTATGATCAGTACTACACTGGAAATAACTTAACATGCAGCTGCTCTGACCTCACATGAAAACTTATGAATAACCTGAACAGAATTTACAGGCTCTGTACAGATCAACTTAGTTTGACAAATCTGCAATAAGCATTGCAAGTTAATTGCTGGCTTCAAGTGCCATTGCCATTCTCATGATGACTAAAAACATTGATCAACATTATCAGTGATTGTCATACTAATTTAATGAGTTGACAGTTATCAATATTTCTACAAATTATTATTCCAAGCCTAGTGTTTCTCATCTTTGTTGTGTTAATTTCAAAGTTCCAGACAGTATGCTTTTAACATTTCAAATTCATTTTCAGAAAGCCTGAATGTAATAAATTGATTAATAAAGTTGGAATAAAATAATTTCATTGCCAGGAGTTATAAAAAGAACTATAAACATGTGGAACCTTAATGTACACAAGAAAGTTTGTTGGAATTTCTGTAATTTTGTGATATTTTTACACAAAAGAAGAATTTATTTATCAAATGTAGTTTCATGAAAACTAGTGTCAATTTTTTAAGCACTAGAGTGAAGTTCTCAAGGGATCATCTAGTGACCAAGCTATTTTGCAAGTCTACTTCATTACATCTTTATCTTCACTGGCATTATGAACATTCTTATCACATGATAAAATCAAACCCTATCCCAATTTTTGCACATAAGATGAATTTGCATGGACATAAAGATTATTGGAAGCATATCAATGATTTAATTTGGCATTACATCCGGTGCAGCTATCATGAATTATAACTGAAAGAGATTACCAATGAAATAGCCAAAAAGAAAGATTCCTATAATTTTACCCCAGATCAAAACATCAAAAAGCACAATCAAAATTCCAACTGAATCTCTTTAAAAATCAACTGGTTTTTCAAAAACACTGCATGACATTAATCAACAAATTTCACAAAATATATACATTTAAGATTTTTTTCGCATCCACCTTTCATTTCTTTCAAATGAAAAAAAAAACATCAGACAAACGATCAGACTCAAAACTCCATTTGGGTTTCCAATCGTTATACTTCAGGAAAAAGTTATAGAATGGGAAAACCTTGTTCATTATGCAGCAATATGAGTCAAGCCAATTCCATCACAAATTTGAAGAGAAACATCTTGATTTCTCCAGAAGGTAGCAATTGTGTTTATTCCCTTTTAATATACTCTGTCTAATGTACCAAACATTACTTGATTTATGTGGGTTAAACAAAAGAAAAATAAAACAAAAGATTTAATGGCCACAGGTATGATGGCTGGCACAACATTGTGACATTAACAGGACTTGTGCAACATTTAATCATGAATGACTACAATTTTGACAAAGTACTTGTCCATATTTCTGAGATGAGGTATTCTAACTATGTACATTGTTCGAACTGTCGTCCTCATCTTTATTGTCATAATGTTTTGGCTGTTGTATATTCTGGCCTTATTCAGGTTATATACATTGATTTTTTGTCCTCCAGGGTCATCCCTAAGCATCCATGGCCCAGTGGATAAAAGTGTTGGTTAAAGTAATCCAGTGACTTGACCCAAAGTTGTGAGTTCAATACCTGGCCACAGCAGAGATGAATAACTTGGAGAGTTCAGTTACTAAAAGGGAAATAACTGAAATTGAGATATCCAGAAAAGGCATGGTACATGGAACTAGAACAATTTACCCTGGTGAACCAAATAAAGGGTTCAGTTTGAAATTTCAACATTATCACCTGAAGAAGGTCGGAGCTGAAATATGAGGTATGAATATGACAGTAAAGATGAGGACAATAGTTTGAACAATGTAAATAATGTAAATACCTTATGATACACATTCAGAAAAAATATCCAGAATCCTCCAACCTTTCAACTATTAAAACACATGAAGATAAATGCATATGCAAATTAGTAATGATCCATTTCACAGAAATGAACAAAATGACAGTAGAGTTCCATTAAACTAAACTGTTTGATTAATTGCTCTTACTAACCAACTAATGAAAAATTTCTAGATGATCCCCATCATGTTACTCATATTTCAGTTGCATTCCATTCATGCTGGCTGTGTCTCATTTGCTTTTTTGCATATATTATCAATACAACTATTTTTCTGAAAACAAGCAACATTTGTACAGACTTGTATTGTTTATATTTTTATACTTGTATGCATTTATTTAAAATAACTTGAAGAAGACAGATATACTGTCGAAACATTGTTAAACATTGTATCTTTTCTTTTTTCTGAAATTATGCTCTTCTCTAAGTGTTATAATGATATTTATAAAAACCTATTCTGTTCATGAGGAAAGTGTCTGTCAGATTTATCCTTTTAGCATATTTATTTTGAAAGCAAGTAACTATTTTTTCTTACAAAAGAAATTTGAAGTGTTTACAGAATGATTATGAGATGACTGAATCAATAATGTTGTCATCAAGTATCATGTAATTTCAATGCACTTGTGTTTAAGCTAGCTATCAGTTCAGAGCTGAGGAAATGCGAAAATGGATTTTCAGAAAGTGCAAAATTCCAACTGTTTGTCCAAGATCTATAATTTTGAGTGTGAAAAGCTCATGTAAATTGAGCCAACACAATGTCATCAAACTGTCACAGTGTTGAATGATCAATGGGAAATGTGGGGGAGAAGGGAAAGATAATATTGCAACTCAAGAAAGCAAAAGTAATAAAACAACAAATAAGTAAGAATAAATAGAAGCAATTTTTCAGCCAAATAATTTCCTAACTTGATTTCAGTTTTGAATGTAAATTTGTACAGATGTATGAATTCATCAACAAAAAGTTTTGTTTTTTTAATAAAAAATTTCTTTTACTCTGGAGGAAGAAAAGTTGCAGAAAGCAGGGAAATTTTTATAGATTCAAAAAAACAAATTTTTAACAGCATCAACCTCATGATATGGTGAATATGTAATTGTCCTATGAACACACATACAAAATGAGAAGACTGTCCAAGAATGGTAAACTACTGTTTATGGAATTCTGACAGTGATGAGTTGCCTTCATTTAAATTTTTGATATAAGACAAACATGCATGGAGATATAATTGGATATGAAACTGACCAGATATGAACTTTCAAGAATCTAGGCAGGATTTGCACTTATAAGGCAATATTCAGCCTAGCTTGATTAGTGACACCCTTTGTGGTTAAGTTGGTCTAAAGCATGTCGGTTTGAATAACAGTTTCTCCACAAAGGGAATGTAGGTTCAAATCCTACTGGAGAGTGCATCTTTTTCTTTAATAAGTTTTCTCAGATATTTAAACTGGTAAACAATAATAAATATACTGTTTAATAAATAAACAGAACATCTGCTCAAATATGTGTATCTACTAAAAATAATGTTTGAAGTGATAAAAGTAAAGCATATTTTAGTTCAAAGCTCTATAGAGGTGGTTGGGTGATGGTTACTAAACTTACTTTTTTAACCTTAACCATCTAAAGAGATTTTTATGATTTATTTGACAGAAGTCATTCAAATTCCCACTTTATGATATCAAGAAGTTCTATTTCTTGAAGCTCTTTCAATAGTTGCTATTATCTGCTAATAAAATTGACATTTCAAATGAATGTCAAAACATTCTTACAAGGGAAAATAAAAAAGTGAAAGAAAAAACAAAAAATGTAGAGCAATGTATTGGATATAAGGAAAAGGTTGTCTGAGGCAATGATCAATATTTCAACTTACAAAATGAAGTCTTTCAATGATCAGAAATTCACAAGTTAAATTTTGCCATCATTCATTGCTGAATGTTTCTTCATTTGCAACAAAACATTTTTTCTCTCAATTAAAAAGTAACAAATGACAGAAAGAACATTTTTGCAGGTTCTACACTGAAATTGCAATGACAAATGATATAAAAAATTGAAGATAATATCTTTTTGTCTGTCATCACAATTATTTAGAAAAAACTTGAATCTATCATAAAACCATAGAATGTAATGTATGATGGCCTGTTGCACAAGTGAACAACACCAACTAATTGTATTTAATTTTTTCAGATTCAAAATAAAATAAAGAAAATTTCCATTGAATTTTGATATAAATTTATATAAAGTGAGTCTGACTGAACATGAAAAAATTTGAGATTACAAATGAACAACCAAAATACATTTATAGTTTGTTGAAGGAGTTATAGTTGTCATTACATCTCTCTCTTCTGTATTGACCCAAACTTTCAGCAATTTTTAATCTCTATTCTTTTTTCTTTTGATGAAATGTTTCTTCATCACTTTAATCAGCTGCCATGTTTAGTAATTTTCATATTCACAGATGTTAAATATTGATTTTGTAAACAGGCACACAGACACATACACATAATGTATTTTAAAAAATTATAAAAGGTTGTTGACATGAAATATTTTTTGTTGGCATATTTCATGAGATCTCTGTTGAAATTTTACTTTTTTCTAATTTAAAATCATTTTAAGATTCTCAAATTGAAGTTGTAGGCAGTGTGTTCATGCTGGGAGGTCAACAGTGTGGATAGGTAGAAGGATTTCTTTACTGGAAACTTTGGAATAAAACTAAGTGGAGCAAGGGTATATGCAAATATATATTTTTATTTATTGGCTTTAGAGTGAGTCCTTTGATATTGTATCACAAAAGTTGCTTGTTTATAATGCAGATTATTGGTACTAACTTGGAGAAAGTCAGGAGGTGGTAGTTTTGAAGTCAGACCATGCTAGGGATAGTAGTAATATTAGAAATAGTTCAGTGTTTCTTTCAGCCCTAAGAAAGGCATAATATTATTAGCAGATGATCTTTTAACTACTTCAGGCATGGCTGGCTTCTCCAGTGGCCATGTCTGTTCATCACTCGCACCATTCCTTCTCTTGTCTTGCTCAGAGGTATGAACTTATATCCTTTTTAACCAGGCTCCAAGATTCTTGCATGAACCTTGGCTTCAACAGACAACAAAAGTCTCTTTGTGTCAATCTTTTTGATTGGCCAAAATTATTTTATTTTTTGGCATTCCATTCTTTTTCGTTTTTCTTATAATGGAAGATTTTTGTTATTTTTTGTTGTCCTCAGTAGTTGAGAGAGAAGTATACAGAGAGAAGTTTAGAGAGGGAGAGAGAGAGAGAAAAAGAATGATAAGAGTTTTAAAGGAAAGAGTAAATGCACAATGTACTCAAATTTTATCAGCATGTTGGAAAGTGAATCTATATTAATTTTGGGACCTTTAGTTTCAGTTTGTGAAAAAAACATTAAAAGTTATTTGGGCAGATTTTGCTTCTCTTTTTCTTTCCTTATTGTTTTGTTTTTTCCCTTTTATTCCAAAATGGCTTTTCTTAAAAAACTTAACAATAATCTTCTACCATACATCATATTGCCCAACTGGTAAACTTTCCTGGAAATTCAGAAGTTTCTCAGACTTAATTGCTGAGGCAGATCCATTCTTCAACAATAAGCACATTGGCTGGGATCTGTTTGCTTCCATCCGCCGTCAGATTGTCTGCCTTTTACAGAAGTTACAGGTTTTCTTTTTCTTCTCCAAATGATTTATTAACACATGCTAAACCAAAAATAAAATGGTAAACATTTAACAGGAACCAGCATTACTTTTTATTTATAGATTTGTACTTGGTCTGACATCAGTTCATATTCATTGAGTAAAGATTTTGAGAAATTAATTTTTTTTATTCAAGCAGGAAGAGAATTTATTTTTTTGACAAAATCAGTCCAGTTCTAGTCAGTTCATGGAATAAGATTAAAGTTTTTTATTTTTTAAATATTTTTTATTTCACCTTAATTTTAAAAAATTAACAGAATAAGTAAATTTGTGCAAAAAATTAAATTTAACAAAATAAGAAAAAAAATTCTGAAGATAATATTTTGCAAAAGTTTGTTCCTTCCTCAATCCTCCCTATACTCAGTCTTTACTTTCACTTTCACTTTTTGTAACCCCCTGCATACTAGTTGCATTGCTGCTTTGCTTGGGGTGAAATGATTAAAAAAAAGAAAATAAGTCAGTGTGTAATTAAGTGTGTCAGAGTGTGTGTGGCTATATATGTGTATGTTGCAAGAATATCACAGTTTAACTAAGAGAAACTTATTTGCTTATTACATAATCAGGCCATGTTTAATTCCTAACATTAGATTCTAGAATAAAAAGGAAATAATGTGTATACATAAATATGCATAATTAAAATAGGATATAGAATCCCAACAAAGTTTTTTAAGAAATTAGATAAACAGAAAATATTTCACTGAAACTAAATTTGTGCATTTCGCCTTCCCAAGCTTCATCAGATCCAAAAACAAAGAAAGAAATGTCTATTTGTGTACATGCTTAAATAATGAATCATAGTAAGCTAGCATTTCTTGTGATTAAAGAATTTTTCTTCTTTAATCATGTGAAATGCTAGTTTAGGGGAAAAAGTTATTTAAGCATTCACACAAATATACAGATTTCTTTCTTTTGTTTTTGGATCTGATGAGGCCTAGGAAGTCGAAATGCATAATCAAATTTAGTTTCAATGAAATGTTTTCTGCTTGTCTTAAATACATATGTATGTATGAATGAATGAACACACATACAAAAATGGACAAAAAAAGAACAAATATTTTAATAAGATGTCTTGCAATTACTCTTATTTTAACACATGTAAGTAAAATATGTCAACAGCATAAACAGAATTTGCATGGATAGTATTGTATAACTTTTCCATTTTCTTTTCTTCAGACAAGTGAGATATTTGAGCAAGGTGTCTGATAGATTTTTACAATGTATAAATGTTTTTCCATTCATCTCTGTTTACCAAACCTAGCCATTGTTCTTAAATGTTCTCCCAATCCAACCAGTTTGGCCTTAATATGTGCCACTTTGTACTCAATGGGCTTAAGATGGTGCTTGCTAACATTGAAGAGATGACCTTCTTTTGTATATAGTTTAAATTTTTTTATATTTATAGCAAAATAGTGCTCAGTATCAGAGTGTGTTTATAGATACAGACAGTGCAGATATAGAAATCAACATTGCATGGTGACTGGTAGTTTCATACTTATATGAAATCTTCAGAACAAGTGCTCCTACTCTTTTAACAAGTTTTACATTCATCAAACTCACTGACAAACACATCCCCAAATCAAATTGAAATATTGAAAGAGAAATTCTCTAAAACTTACCTATAGTTGTACCAAAAATATTCATCAAATCATTAAACACTACAGAAAAGTCACCAGTATAACACAAATACCCACAACTCAAAACTATAACTGCAAAAGAAAGTACACATGCCCACGAAACAAAACTATCTACAAAATAATATAATATATGAAGCTATGGTAAGATCCAAAGGAGCTCCAGAAAAAATACATATAGGAATAACAGAAGATTGTTGGAAATAGAGAACCTTCTCATATTTAATTTGCATATTGCATATCAAATTTAACAACAAAAAATATGGAAACAGCACAACTTTATCAATGCATATATGGCAACTCAAATAGAAAAATGAAAACATGCCAAAAATAACAGAGAATAAGAAAACGGCACCAATTTGCAACAATATCTCAGAATAAGACTTTTCTGGTCGACAAAAAACTAGCAATTTTGCTTCTTACATTTGCGTGAAATTTGGACATTTTTTTGAAGACATTTCAAAACAAAAATAATAGTTTCACTTTTTAGGTACAGTGTAACAATGCATACACAAAAATATTCTTTTGTATATAGTTCTAACTTATAAGTATCTTTTAAGTAGAGGAATATCAAAATTTGACCAACTTTAAAACAGTTAGATATGACTGGTGCATAACAATCAAAATGATGTCCTATTTTTTTAAAAATTCCAAATAAAATTCTACCAATTTCAAATATGTTTACACACAAATCTAGCACAATTACTGTATATTAGTTTTGAATATTTTACTTCTATTCAATAAAACAAAATAATAATTTTTTATATTTCTGAAATGAGGTATTGTAACTATTTACATTGTTTTGACTGTTGTCCTCATCTTCACTGTCATATTCATGATGTTTCAATAGTTGCTCCAGCATTCTTCAGGTGATATAATATTGAAATACAAGATATTTTTCTATGAAGTTATGACATATATGATGCTTATTAAATTCAAAACTGTTTTTCAGTCCTTTTCTCTGAAATATACAGCAAATACTGCTTGTTGCATGTAAGTCATAGCTCAATAATTTTGATGTTCAAAGAAAGAAATTGCTGACTTTCATTTTAACTTGTGTGCAATTAAAAAGATAAACAGGAAAAATGTTTTGTTTTGGGCCTTGTATTGGGTAAAGTGTCAGTAAACAAAAATAACAGTAATAATTGGACAAAAGACTTGAATTAATAGTGGAATGAAAGACTTCAGGAAAAACAGTGCAAAGAAAAACTTAAGGAAAAAATACTGGAAAGCATGACTGAAAAGCTGTCAGGAAAATTTTAGTGAAATTAAACATGGAGGTGTAATGAAATTTGGTGGATTGCAAAACTATTCAAAAGAATTATAAAAACTATAATATTAAAATTGTATGAGAAAAATAATTAAAAATGTTTGAATTGTGTAAAAATTAATATGGAAACTATTTTAATATAAAAGATATTAAATGGTATGAAAACTAATTAAGAAAATTAGAATGTTACTAACATTTTTTTAAAAAAGAATCCACCAAAATGAACATAGACGGTTTACAAAAAAAACAAATAAAAGTATGTAAAGACTGGAAAAAATAAAAATAAAAGGAATAGACCACACTATCATGAAAGGCTGTCATCTAGTAGAAAGGCTTGTCTGTACTATGCATGTAAATTCTGCTGCTGCTGAAATGACTGAGCCTATCTGGGATGTAAAAATAGTCATCTTTGAGAAAGGATTTGACCACCCAAGCAAGAGCATGGTAACCGGAGATGATAAAAAGCTACTATTACTGTTGAAGAAGAAAGAAAGAAAAAGAATCTTTAAATTTGATATGAGAACATTTTTTCTAAACATTTTAATGCAATTCAAAATGAAACTGCTCTCTTTTAATCATCTTTGAGGATCTTTTTTGCCTTCCATCAGCACAGCTGATGCTAACCGCTAGATAAGTTACCTATCGTGCCTTCTTGGGATAATGTTTTCTGTTGACATGAAAAGAAAGGATTATATTGAATCAAATGCTAGGCTTGTTGCTAGGAAAGTTGGTTCATGGTGATGCCAGAATCTGTCTTACACATTTATACGTCTACCATTTATCCATGCATTCAATATTGCTGCCACATATGCTTCTGTAATGCATTTAGAGATTTTTGATAAAATTCAAAGAAGAATTTGCAATGTCCTGACCTGGTATCTCAGCTCTAGTCACTTTCTCACTGCTGTAATGTAGCTTCTCTGTACATTTTCTATAAATACTTTCATGGTAATTGTTCTGATGAACTTTTCACTATGGTACCTAGACTTTATGAATTTAAGAGCAGGACTAGGTTAATGGCAAGGTTTCATCATTTTACAGTTGAAATGGTTAGATGTAACTGTAAGTTCTATGTTAATAGTTTTTCTTGCACTTCTTGCTTGTGGAACTCACTTCTGGCTTCTAACTTCCCAGTCAACTTGGATCTTCAAAAATTTAATGCTAATTGTTATTTTCTGTCTTCTTAATTCTTGTTCTTTTTAAATTCTAACACTCAGTAACTCCTTGTGCCTTAGTGGCTTTATGGCCTTGTTTGAGGTGAAATGATTAAAAAAATAAATGTTTTAATCTTGTAGACTTTTATACACTTTTGAGTTTATGTAATTCAAATGTCTTTTATAATCCTTGTCTCAAATTTGAGAATGCCTGTTCCAAAAATTTGAATATTTGTCAAAAAGACCGAAAATCAGCTTTGCCTGAGTTGTCAACCATTTCTCACTCTTTTCAAATAACAACCATCAACCTTTGAACTTTCAACATTTTGAATTTGAGAACTTTTTCAAGTAACTAAATTTCTTTTGTTGCTAAGAAATTGAATTATATGAACTGTTGCTCTTAAGGAAAGTAGTTAAAATTTCTTTGTTGTTAAGGAAAAAATGTTTTTCATCAACTGTTTTCTCAGAGAACAGATTTGTAGTTTGAAAGAAACCTGCCATAATAGTTTGAGGTGCACAAGGAAAAGTTTGTGCTCGTTCTCTATTGTAATTTGTACAGTTTGTATATTGTAAATTGATAAAAAAGCTAAAAAATCTCTGCAAAATAATATAATAAGAAAAATTTGAAAGATTTTCAAAGAAGAAAGAAAATAATAAAGAAATATAATGATTAGAATTTAGACAAGAATAAAAGAAAAGTTATGACTGAAAACAGAAAAGAAAAATGATTAAAAAAAATAAAAAGTTACTTTTATTAAGAAGAAAAGGCAATAAATGTTATTTTTATGTAAAAGACAAAGGAAAATAAAAAATAAAGAAGGAAATGTTCAAACTGATGATTGAGAAAACATTTGATGAGAAGCAAAATAAGGGAAAATGACAGACAGAGATGTCTGGAGTGAAAAATCAGACATGAGAAAAGAAAAAATTTCTTTTGATGCTCAAAATATTTACTCATCAGTTTTCTGTTAGACCAATGCTATTGAACCAACAAAATACCTATATATCATAACTTTGATCATAACTACACAAAAGATATACTGTTTATATGTGTGTGTGTGTGTGTGTGTGTATGTGTGTGTGTGTGTGTGTGTGTGATGCTGTGGTGTATTTCTATATTATGTATTGCATGCTAAATATACACAATGCACATCATAATTCATACAGGATGCAAAAATGATATCAGATTTTATTATGTAAGTCAATATTTTCACAATAAAATTTATGTTAACCAACTGATGTTTCAGAATATACTTATATGATAAATGTACTTATTTACATCCAGACTAATGTCCTCATCTTTGTTGCTATTATCATAATATTTTGGTGGTTGCAACTTCTGACCTTCAAGTATATCTCAATCCAGGTAACCTTGAGGAAATTTCAAACTGAAACCTTCATTTAATCTATGGGGGTGAATTGTTCTTGTTCAACAGTCCCTGCTGAGTACCTCATGCAACATACAAAGTTCATACATCATCAGGATCAGCTTCAGCCTAGGGAGAAATATCTGCTGAGTCAAGCCTAACACAGAGGAGAATATGATCATGAACTATTTGTATTCCGTCCCTTGTGTTTGTGGCAAGAAATACAAAAGAGAAACTAACCACACCCTAAAAGTAAGGATGGAGAAACATAAAAAGTTATAAGGTGTGAGACAATGAAATCAGGCATAGCTGACCATGTATGGAGAGAAAAGAGTGATCATCACCCCTTGTGGAATGAATTAAAAATACTAGACAGAAAAACACTGGAGAATCAAATATTTGAAGGAATTACCACTTATGCTAGGCTATGAGGGCTTTCTAATTAGGCAAAGAATAGAAATAAAAACTATATAGGAATAAATTCCATATTGGAATCATTAATAAATAAAGACAAATGAAAACAAGGCATCAGCAGCAGTAAGAAAAGAAGAACCGTGGTGAATGAAGTAATTATGACAGCAACAGCAGCATTCAGGATAGAAAAAACATTTGGTTTGTTTCCAAGTTCTAGGTTCAGGATTGACCCACGGGACAATAGCAGAGTGAATGAAAGTGTTGGTTCATGAATTTAGTGACATAATAATTGTGAGTTCAATCCTTGATCCGGGTAGTACAAACTTAGTGGAAGCAATAACTGAGAAATATTAAATAAGCACAAGACAAAATATCTCTAGACATGAACAGCAGAACAAGAACAATCTACACCTGGGAATTAAATCAAGAGTTCAGTTCAAAATTACCCCAAAGATTACCTGGATTGACATACATCTGAAGATGACCAGAGTCACAATGCTTGAAATATTGCAATAACAACAATGGAAATATGAGTTCAACTGTAAATAATATAAATAATGATGATAACTTCTTATCCCAGAAATTTTAACTGGTCAATATACTTTGTGAATTTGTGTTTATGTTATCTGTTTTTTTCAAAATAATTGCAGTACAATAGTGTAAGGTTTTATTATACAAATAATGGGTTGCTCATCATATAGTAAATAAATATAAATATTTATAATATTATAGTTGCTAATATTTATTTCTTTACTTCATATATATAAAGATTGTCTTGGATTATTAGAAAGATATAGCATCAAAAGTGAAACAAAATATTTTAAAGTTAATGAGTAATGGGAATATAACCTTGAAAATAGTGAAAAACTTGAAGAGATGTCATGGGGATTTAAATTTGACACCTCTAGTCAGACTATTAATTGACACATTTCTTAACCTTTATTAACATGCTGATAATTAGGTTTTGTAATGCTACAAAATTAACTAAACTCTTATCTTTAAGAACTACATGAAAACTGATTTTTCGACAATTTATAGTGACAAATATAGTTATATTGGATTTATCTGATGACTGAGATAAAGGTTAGATTTGTAGGGATAAAGAAAGCACTTATCTTCTTTCAGTGAAGATAAGTCGCATGAGTCACATGACAGCCGCTTAGTGACATCATTCTGTACAGTGACAAAACAGCAGCAAAATTCAGTTCATTTTACAGACGCCAAACTGAAAGGTGGCTTTCTTTAGCACAGTTCCCCCATGGCATGGGCAGAGGCTAAATCCTACAAGTCCATGGCACCATTTTCCCTTTGGAAATATATCTTTCCCAGATCTAGAAAGAAACTCTAGCTCACAATCAATTTGGGAAAACCCAAAACTCACTGTTTCTTGTTCATGGAATATGTCCTTGTCTGGGTCACAGATGAATCTGGCCCCCATTTGAATCTGGAGTCCTAAAAGTGGCTTCTCCAGACACAGCAGTATCTCCATATTATCTGTAAGACCCTTCCCTTTGATTCTTCTTCCACTTTGCTTTTCTGTATAGATATATGCGATATATTATTCTCTGCGTGGGACACGTATATATGTATATATAGTTTTGTGTATGTCTTAGTGATATAAAAAAGCAAGTTTGTCATTACTTTTCTTTTCAGCCATTCCTTTCCATTGTGAAGTATGATGTTATTATATCACAGATATATTAATACCTATAATGGGGAAAATACAAATGGGAGAATAAACCTTTCTACCATAGCTCTCTATCATTACAGATTCTTCATCAAAAAAGTCAACCAACACAGCTAAGGTAACAACAGTAAGGGTAGCTCAGTAATATTGGGGGCTAGTATTGTCAGCAGTAAAATTAGGAGTCCCATTCAAATTTGATGGTAATATCAACATAAATGCAGAGAATTCTTGAACAATGTAATGGTCCTTTACATTCTGCAAATTTGATTATTGCCCACGTTGCCAGAAAATGTTGCAGACACATCAAATTAATGGAAATCTCCCCAGACATCCATCCACACACACACAGACATTATATATATATTGTAAGAATGAGTGACAACAGAATACCTAAGGTCCTCATCTATAGTCAGCTTGACAGTGAACAATGGACTGTTGGACTGCCATGACTCAGGTATAAAGACAAGCTAAAGAGTAACCTCACAGCTGTCAATGTGCCTCATACTAACTTTGAGTGAGTTGCCCTGGATAGAAATAACTTCAGATATTTGTGCCAGAGTGATAAGAGAAATTTTTAAATATGTTGCATTGACTGGCTAAGAGATGAAAGACAATGGTGAAAAGTGTCAGTCAATATTTCTGTGGCTATGTGCTGAGTTCCTTGCTGTTGTACAATATGTATATTGTAAACAGGTCACTAGTGGAACTGAAGTGTTATATACAACACAAACTTAAAAACTGAATAAGGTTACCAGATCCTCGTATGTCAAAGCAGTTTACTTTATTGTGTAGGTAAGTTTACTTTCATGCCTTTCTTCTCTTTCTTTTTTCAGTTTTGTTGTTTTTATTTGAAATTATATCTGGATAAGAGTTTAGGTTGTGGCAAGCTGTCTGTTGATTCCACCAACAGTTTTGTTTTTTCTTTAATACATATATATATATATATATATATATATATATATATATATATATGGCACAAATAAATGCATTAATTACATTCATATATATTTAAAAAAATAGATACACAAAATGTTTATCCACAAACATATACACATCCCATGTCTTCATGCCCAACATACACATTTGGAAGTAGAAAATTGGTTTGAGATACATTTCAGAGAAAAAGACCCCATATTCATCCACTTACAAAGTAAGTGGATGAATATGGGGTCATTTGAGATTGTATCCAATTCCTGCAGGTTGTGTCGAAAAGCTAAATTTCTTTTGTTTTCTTTTTTATGATTAGTAATCATGAATTTAACATTTATCACACCGTATGTGACTTCATTTGCTGTGCAGAAAGTTCATTCTGCAACAGAAGATGACTGATATTTGAATTTGTTTGAATTTCATAGTTGTGTTGTCATATCCTGATATAGCAACAGAAAACACTTATGAGTGGAATTAAGGTTACTGCAATTAGGAAATTTTGAAAAATAATGTTGTGGAAAGGGAAGTAATAATGCAGAGTGCTAAAGGTTAACAGTCCTCAACTCAGTAAACTTCATCCAATAAAATAATGTTTTCTTAAATTTTTGGCTGGAGAAGAAGATTGTTTTATTTTTTAACATCAATAACATCCAAGATGAGGACACTAATCCAAACAAATCTGTGGATGAAACTTTATCATCTCAAAAATGCAAAATAAGTTAATGTTTTGTTTTGACCAATGATTATAAATGAAAATCATAAATTATTTTTACTCTTTGTAAAATAAGATTGTCAGCTGAAACATGTTAAAGGGAAATTCAAACTGAGATTGTAAAGAAAATCCAATTTATTGCAAAATCTTTGAATCTCTTACCAGAACTTTGATAAGCATTAACTCAGGTTCTCGCTTTCCCTATGTAGCATGTTCTGTGAGTGATCATGGTTCTTCACAGTTGCCTTTCTTTTGTTGTTCTCAGCAATACTACTTAAATACAAATATTTATACATGGGATGCATGTAACAAACTTCACAAGATTTGGTGCTGTATCCTTCCATCATCTTCAAAAGTTCAAACTCTTTGAACATTGATTGAACTAGTCCTACTGTATGGATCAGAAACTTAGACATTATCTGTTTGTCCTGAAAGATGACTGGATGGAAAATATACAAATCTACTTAGAAAAATCCAGAACATTAGTTGGAGACCCTATGCAATGGTTAACACAATTTACAGAGAGCTAAGACCAATCTCTCTTAATCTCACTTCAATCCAGATCTCATCTTATCCCACATTGTGATTTTAGATCATAAGATGGTCAAGATCAAATTGTTGTTGGAGTCTCTTGCATTGGGTTGGTCCAGACAGGATGATGAACTGAATTAAAATGATGCTTGGATAAAAAGAATAAATTATAATATAGCTTCTTTGTACAGCAGTTGATTTATAGTTTAAAAGTTCTCATGCAACAATTCTGGACTCAACCCACTTCTAGTTGAAAGTGACATTTGGTGTCTTTGGCAAAGTTCCTTTGTTGGTTTGGTGAAATTTGTTTATCTGTCTTTGTGTAGTTTGGCACAAAGCTGGCGTTGGAGGTTTTCGGTGTTGGAAGATAGTCATGTGGTATGTCTCATGTCTGGTGGCTGGAACGAACTCTCTTCTCAAATTGAAGCATTCGTATTTATTAATGTTTGCCCAAACCAGCATAGGGCATGGTGTAGTTGGAGAATTCCATATTTTCTCCTTCTGCCATCTTTATTATTTTTGGTCCTGAGAATTAAATTACTAGTGAATTCACTTCTTTCATGAGTGATGGGAGCAGGCATTACCACGCCTTCTTACTTCCACTTTCTCTTATTATCATCTCCCACTAGTGCTCCTCAGTGGATGTGGGTAACTCCTCCACCTTCTTCAGTGTCTCATCTGTGCCCACCATTTTGGCTACTCTCCAATCAAGAGTTGTTGACTGTCTCGGGGCAAAGAAAAAAGAAAAATTAATTCTAAAAAGAATCCTTCCAAGTCATACCATGTGTTCAAGTTTCCAAAACTAACACACATCCTTATCTCTGAATTAGGATTTTAAACCCATTCAATTTTCCCATTTTACTTTCACAGCTCATGTTTTTAGCAGTGCATCATCAGTAGATTTTTCCCTATGACCTTGTCATAGTTGAATGTCATTCTCTCTGCCAGCCATCTGTTTCTTGGTCCTTTTGAGAATCAAAATCTTCCATTTTTCTAATGAATATACCCATTCATTAACCCTTCTTGTTCATCAGGGAACTGTCAGTATATCGTCCAGGCTATTTATTAACATTTGTTTATTACTTACCAGTACAAATAGTGTCACAATAGACTTGTAAGCTGATGGGGAGGATGATTTAACCTCTGCTTAACCCAGGGTGGGGGTAGACTAAAGAAAGCAATCTTTTCGTTTTGCTGCTGTAAACAAAACTGAATTTGACTGCTGCTTTTGTCACTGTATGGAGTGACATCAATAAGTTGCTGTCACATGATCCATGTGACTTATCTCCATCAAAGGAAAATAAGTGCCTTCTGTATCCCTACACTTATATTAATTTCTTTGTGCTTAATATAAAAAGCAACATATTCAGCTACATGTGAAGAAAACTAACATAGAAAGAAATGAATCTATATCCATGGTAAGTTTATATGCATTTGTTGCAGACACTACTTCTAATTAGACTAAAAGCAGTGACAACAATATGTTGCACATATAAATTATGAGTTTAAGGAAATGGAAGGAATTTTATATTTTTGTTTTTATGCAATTGAATAAAAAGAGAGAAAATACCTATGTGAATATAAAAGCAAGAAAATATGAAAAGTTAGGAACTGTGTTGGTGATATACATGTATGCAAAAAGGTATCCCCATGCTTGGGGAAGGTCTTGATCAATGTTGTCACTCCAGCAAGCTTAGAGGAAAAGAGAGAAAGAGAATGAAAACAGGAAATGTTCCATTTCTATAGGTATTTGACAGTCCCCTCTAATGACTTCAGTCAAAACTGGCAAAGCTATGTGGGGACAAACCACACATTATTAACCAAACTGTTTTTAACAACCATCCACAACACAGTGGAAATACTTTTATCTATTACACCACTGAGATATAATATTATTGATGTAAATGTATAAATATTTAAACTATTTACAGTGTTCAAACTGTTGTCCTCATCTTTACTTATATTTCTGAAATGAGGTATTGTAACTATTTACACTGTTGTCCTCATCTTTATTGTCATATTCACAATGTTTCCATAGTATGCTCTGACTTCTTCAAGTGATATACGTTGGAATTCCAAACCAAATCCTTTATTTAGTTCGTGGGGGTAGATTTTTCTAATTCCACATGCCATGCCTTTTCTGAATAATTCCCTTTAGTAACTCATCTCTCCAAGTTCTGTTCACTTCTGTTGTGGCCAGGTATTGAACTCACAACTCTTTGGGTTAAGTCATTGGATTACTTCAACCAATGCATTTATGCACTTGGCCACATGTCTTCGGGGACATAAAGGTTTCGGTTCAAAATTCCAATGTATATCACCTGAAGAAGGCTGAAGGGTACAACTGCTGAAACCTTGTAAATATAACAATAAATGTGAGGGCAACAGCCTGACCAATGTAAATAGTGTAAATACCTCATTTCAGAAATATAGACAAATGTAAAAAATGGATATTTCTGCTAAGATTTTTTTTGACATATTTAAATATTTTAAAGATGAATATTTGCAATGAAGTAGAACACAATATCATTTTAGTATTTACTGTGAATAGCATCAAAAAATATTTCTGAAAAAGTGTAAATTTAAAAAAAAGCTAAAATGATTCTGCTATACTTGCCTTGGAGCAAAAATTTCACTTATCAACTGTAATGTTGGCATTAGTTCAAATCATATTCAAAATTTTAACTTGAAAAACCTCAGTTCATATATTTAGATGTGATTCTCTAACTACATAAAAATAAAATGTTGCTTTTTTCCCCTCATTTTTTTTTCTCATTTTCATTAGCTATTTAACCTTTGATCAACACTAGGTATCATGGGTAAAACAACAATGAGAATAATTTGCTAAACAAATCTTAAAGGTCAAGAATATCTTATCTGTTAAATAAAAGATTTTTAAAGATAAAAACAAACATGAAAATTCCTAATTCCACTTAATGTAAAAACATATAATTTTATATTTAGTATGTTTAAAGAGTTCAAGAAATAATTATAGAAAATAAAAATGATAGAAAATACAGTAAACAAAAAATATACAAACAAATGTCGAGAAAAAGAGAAAAAAAATTAAAAAATGTTTAAATTTTATCAAATTAGTCTTTAGCATAAAGATTTTTTAATGGCAAAATGAATTTTGAATGAAGCATTAATAGAAATCCCAGTTTGTGGATCACAATTTCCAAATAAAAAATAAATGAAAATATCTAACATTTAGAATAAATAAGTTTTTTAAAGAATAAAAAAAATAACATTTTTTGTTTATAATTTTCAACAAATTATGCTTCCAGATTGTGTGAAATCTTAATAGTTAATGTTCTGTACTGAAGATAATGAGGTTTTCAGGTTTGATTTTGTATTGGAAGGAATAATGCCTTTTTCCAGAAAATTTTCCAACTTGAGTTTATTGGGTTCTTAAACATGAGAATATTTTAGAATGAATTTGGATCGGTCACTAAAACAGACCGATAAGTCAAAGTCACAAATTAAATCTGATTCAATAATACAAATATTCATTGACTAGAATGCATCCTCTTTTATGTTTATTTGTTGAGATATGAATCACAATCACATGACATTACATCTGAATCACATAACATAATGAATGACATAAAAATTCCATATTATAGTTTGGCTTATTTTTATGATTTGGTGCCAACGAGTTTGAGGAAAACAAGGAGGACAAAGAAGAATTTTTTGACAAATATTTTCTCACCATAAAGACTAAAGGAATGACAAAAATATTTTTTATTCATATTGAATTGAAATCATGTAACCTGCCCAATATTTATTTTCCTAGCTCTTCTGATTTGAAATCTCAGACTATGACATCTAGGGCATCAATGAAAGACACGATGGCTAATATGAACCATTTGGTCCATATAAGCAAAAATCCAATTCAATGATGTTCTCAAGGCTGATTGTCGTTTTATGGAATAACATTTTCATAAGTTGAACCTATCCAAAAATATTTTGAAAAGATAATGATTTTTCTTCTTTCTATTGAATGTCTGTGGTTAAATTATAGTTTGTTCTCAATTACTTGGTTCACCCTGGATAAGCTGGAAGAAACCATCAGGGATAAGTACAAGTAAGCAAAAGAGTAATTGTTAAATGGGAAATGCACAGAAATCACAAAATTACATGTATAGGAATATCAAGGAAATAGTAGGACAGAAAATGTGCTTTATTCAGTATGTGTAGAATTAAAAGAAGAAACAAGCATCATGGAAAAATAAAATAAAGAATATATAATGCAATAAAGAAAAAGGAAAAGATATTTACACTATTTACATTGTTCATATTATTGTCCTCATCTTTGTCATATTCACAATATTTCTGCTATTTTACACTCCATCCTTCTTCAGGTGATGTATGTTGGAATTTCAAACTGAACTCTTTATTTAGTCCATGGAGGTAGATTAGTTTCACATGCCATGCCTTTTCTGGATATCTCAGTTTCAGTTAATCCCCTTTAGTAACTCAATTGATTTTGTTCACTTCTGCTGTGGCCAGGTATTGAACTCACAACTATTTGGGTTAAGTCACTTTTGGATTACTTCAATGGCACAAACTTTGTGAATATGACAATAAAGATGAGGACAACGGTCAGAACAATGTAAATAGTGTAAATAGTTAAAATACCTCATCTCAGAAATATTAACAGATTTTGAAGAAGGCCAGAGCCTACAATGTCAGAAACGTTGTGAATATGACAACAAAGTCGAGGACTACAGTCTGAACAATGTAAATAGTGTAAATAGTTAAAATACCTCATCTCAGAAATATTAACAGATTTTGAAGAAGGCCGGAGCCTACAATGGCAGAAATGTTGTGAATATGACAACAAAGATGAGGATCACAGTTAGAACAATGTAAATAGTGTAAATAGTTACAATACCTCATCTCAGAAATATAGACAGATCTTAAAGGAAAAGATACTGGAACAGTTGAAGAGATACACAGAACAACTATACAATGAGAGCATGGAAGGAACTGTGAAACTAAAATCTGAAGTCAGAACAGCAATGGCCAAGACAAAGAGGAATAGAAACAGCAGGACCAAAAAGAAAAATAGAAATGTTGACAGCCTGAGATGACACTGGAATCAATAAAAATACTGAAGTGTTAAATGAGATATACAACAGTGCCAAAAGACTGGAAGTTCTAAATAGATCCATTCTCATAGCCTTTCCAAAGAAAGCAAACAAATGTGAGTATCATGGGATAATTAGCTTGATTAACCACATGACAAGATTAATGATTAGGATTCTAATAAACATAACTTGGAGCAGAAGCAAACCTGAAATAGGGAAAGAATTGTGTGTCTTTGTGATAGAAGCTGGAACAAGAAATGCTATTTTCATGGTCAGAATGCTGTTATTGCAGAAAGACATACCTGTGGTTCATGATTATACAAAGGCATTTGGTAATGTATCACATGAAGTTCTTGAAACATTAGAAAAACTTGATGGAATGGATATATGAATAATTTGTCATCTATATTGGGAACATATGGCTTTTAGATAGATAAAGAATTAAGCAAATATATCAAAAGAGAAAGAAAAATATGACGTGAATATTTTTCTCACTAGATTTATTTATTAACCTGTTCAGAAAGATGATTCTAAGTGATTTAGAGGACCTACCTATGTATTATCATTAGATATAACTAGTGATTGCATCTTATTGATTTGCATTAACCAATTCTTAAAATTATAAAAGCTTAGCTAACCAGTTGTTAGATTATAATCTTATATATTAATAGCCAATGGTCTGGAAATGTTAGTTACATTACAGTTGTGCATGCAGTTCATGAAATTCTAATAGACACATGCCCCCTACTGTTTTGAAGTTAAAAATGTTGTAAATCTAGTCATAAATTTGATAGGCCTTCCATTGGATCTTTGGTGATTCAGTTCAAATGTGGATAAGAAACCATAACACAGCTGACGACACTAGAGTCAAAAAGCATCAGACTTCTGAATAGAAATATGTTGAGAACAGAATTTCAATAAATCTTTTCTATTAAATTATCAAAATGGTTTAGTTCATTTTGATACTTTAAAGGGATTTGTTTCCATTCTCAGATTGGAAAGAAAATAAGCAAAATAGGTTCCTAAAGTTTACCTGCCTTTATAGAAGCAGTTCCTGTAAATTAGGATGTCACCACTGGATATAAACATAATAGCATATGCTATTAAGATGACACTGTTGATAGAAGATTCAGGTAGAAAGCCTAAAGATCTGTGGAAAGTTGAGGTGGGGGTGAAGAATTGTCAGAATATTCTACACATCCAGAAAGAAAAAGGAAATGAAGCAAGCAGATAAAATGCAATAAAAAATATATTCACAAACTTGATAGGGTTATACAAAGTACATTTTGAAAGAAGTTTCTTCATTAGAAGACAAAGCTTTCATTCTACCAGAAATAGACCAGATAAGGAATGTTCTTTTTAGGCTTTGATTGATTACTTGATACACTGTCTCCTATTTATACTAAAAGCGTAGACCAATTAGTAAACACAGAATTAGCATGAATATTTAACAGAAATACTAGGTTGGCCAGAAAGTTCTGACTCACTTAGGAAGTGGAAAGAAAACAAAATTTTATGGAGCATCAGCAACATAAGGTTAGGTTAGCCAGAACATCCTTACTCATTTGACTACCAGACTCCATATGCTATGGTTGCTTGTTGCTCCTGTGCAGTTTATTCCTCTTTGTGTAGGCCCCAACTGACAGAAATGAGTTTGAAAGAAAGTGGAATAGAGTTTTGATTTGCTACTATTACAGGCAGATATTTTCTACAAGAGCTGCTCTGAAGGAAATTTGTGATACTGAAGGAGAAAGCACAGTCAGTCAGTTGAAGGTCTTGAGGAGGTACAGACATTTTAACTCTGAGGATCTTATCCTTGATGATCAACCATGTTCCAGATGATCAACCTTTGACAGTGAGACTTTAGTGGCAGCATTGAAAGTTGAATCTTCTGTAAGCAGTCATGATCTTGTGAAAGTTGTTGGAGTGTTATCCCAGTAGACTGTGCTGAACCAATTAAATGAGTCAGGACTTTGTGGTCAACATCATATATCAAATTATATTTGAAAGTGTGTTAACTGAAAGTAGAAAATTTCTAATAACTGTACATGGCTAAAAACTGAAACAGTGCAAATTAATAATTTTATAAATGTTTTAAATACTGCGTAAATTTTTTTCTTTCTCTGTAAATTATAATTAAATTTTATTTTAACTTGATATTCACTCAGAAGGAATATCATAATTTATGAATAATTTTTAATAAAGATGTATTTATTTTGTCTAAAATTGAATAATGAAATACATTCTAATAATTTGTTCACTATAATTTGAATCTGTCTAATTTGTTGTTTTACCAAATCATAATTTATATAGATGTGTAAAGTTTTTTCTTCAAAAACACTATTGAATTATTTGATAAAATAGAGAAGAATAAACATTACTTACAGTAAGACACAGAAGACAGTGTGGATTAATTGTGCCAGAGAGACTTAGTATTTTTTATTGGAAAATCTGAGATAAAATGAACTGGAACAAGGGTATAAACAAATAATATATATTTATTTACCTGATTTAGATTGGAGTCCTTTGATATACGTTTGATCTTGGTAGCAGTCAAGAGAAAGTCTGTTTCAGCTCAATATTCAACAAATTTAGAGGTCAGAACTTGGTAGTAGTCACCTTAAAAATAGGTCAGCAACAATCTAGTGTTTTTTCTCAGCTCTAAGAAGGACAGAAAATTTAATCAGCAGATGACCTCTTAAAATTGTCATGCATGGCTGAATTCTCTGGCAGTCACTTCTCTTGAGGTTTCTCTAGCAGTTCCTTCAACTCTTCTGCCTCTGGGCTGTCAGCTGATATCCGTTTGACCAGCTCCCAGCCCCTCTGTGTTAAATTTTTTTTGATTGGCCAACCCCCTCTTTTTCATATAGTGGAAATCATTCATTTAGCCTCTCTGATTTTTTTGGTAGTTTTTAGTCCCAAACTCTGATTCAGCAAGCTTCTGGCATTTTCCGGCCAGGTTCAGTTTTTTCTAGATAGATAGATAGATAGATAGATAGATAGATAGAGAGAGATAGAGAGAGATAGAGATAGAGAGAGAGAGAGAGAGAGAGACTGTTTTAAAGGAAAGAGCAAATGCTTTATTTTAATTTTAATTCATTTTATTTTCTCAGGACTCATTACAACAGAATACATGGTAATGAGTAAAAAGGACAGTCTAAAGTATGAGTTACACTTTGGAGATGTCAAAATGTAACTTGTGCAGAAATTCAACTTTATGAGCACTGTAATAACAAATGATAGAAAGTGTAACATAGAAATTAGAAGGCACATAATAGCAAATACACTTTACTGAGTATAGTACTAAAGAATAGAAAATTAACATTAGAGATGAAAACTAAGTGTCGTAGACTGCTATGTAATGTCTACCCTTCTACATCACCATGACAAGCAATTTTGAAGAATTGAGACATTGTGATGGGCCTCTACCAATAAATATTGAGAATGGACAAAGCATGTGAGAATTGAGGATGTTCCAAGGAATGTAGTAACTACCAAGAAACTGTCACTAACAATCAAAAAGAAATAGTTCAAAGTTTGAGGGCACATTATGAGGAAAGAAAGCTTGGTGAACTTAACACTGACAAGACACATTAAAGGCAAGAGGAATTAAGGAACATAGCAGGTGACATAAAAGTTTGTGCAAATGGATAGAGGAACAAGTATCACAAATTGAAAAAGGGGGTCATAAAGGAGAAAATCTTGGTGAGAGTAACAAAAGACAGAAAACACTGTTGAGCTATGATCATCCATGTCCTGAATGGGCATAGTGATAAAGAACAATATTTTAAGAAAACTTAATGTCATTAACTTACATAACAATGCAATATGTTATGATCTTTAAAGAATATCAAATCAATATGTCTAAGGTCTTGATCAAATACTATGTTAATGAGTTATTATTACAGAATATTTGATTTTAAACCTGTGTCATGTTCAAAGAATTAATGGCTACTTAAAAACTTAAAATTTTGAATGAATTATATGTTTTAAAGTCAACAGTTATTTGTTGCTGAAGTTATTCAGCACAATTTTTCTTTTAATCATTTCACTCCAAGGAAGGCGATAATGCCACTGGGTTGCAAGAAGTGAAAGAGAATAAGACTAGTGAGGAGAAATGAGGAAAGGACAATAAAGGAACAGCAATAGGGAAGACAGAAGATGGTAACTGACATTGCATTTAAATTTTTGAAGATTGTACCTGATAGGGAAGCAAGAAGTTGGAAGGAAATTCCACAGGTGTGAAGTGTAAGAAAAGAAACTGTTAGAATAAAAGAGATGATTGCATCTAGCTAGCTCAATAGTAAAATGCTGACACCTAGTTGCCAGTCTAGCAGCACGTTTAAATTCATGCAGTCAAGGTATGAAGGTAAAAAGTATATCGGGACAGTTGCCATAAAAATAACTTTCGTAAAATACATGCAAGTTGAAATTCCAAGCCACACAAATATCCACATTATTAAGAGAGAAAATTCACTTTCAAACCTGGTTGGAAGTGGACTGACCGATTTATTTTCCAAAAGAGTAGAGAATGGGAAAATTAATGAGCCCTGAAAAATTTAAAGAGTGTAATGGAATGTTTTGTGTTTATGTTTATATACCATTCTGCATAAACCCAACCCTATCAAAAAAATATGTTGGATGATTTGTCAGGATGTAAGGCTGGAAAGGGGGATAAAAGCAAAACTAGTGGGAGTAGTATTGTTATTCTTAGCACTTATACTGAGAATAGAAGTGACAGACAAAAGTGTTAAGATAAGTGTTGCAAGTTTTAGGTTAAGGAGAATATAAATAATTATATTCTCTGCCTTTGGCTATGGTAGCAATAAAAAATTAATTGCTATAAGCAAAGTGAATCAATCAATTGAATTACGTTAAGAATAAGTGGCGACTAGCTTCATTTATTTTTTTCAGGTAATGAAATGCATATACATGCTGAACTATATATATATATATATATATATATATATATAAAGAGAGAGAGAGAGGGAGAGAGAGAGAATTGATAGAGATAGATATAGAGATTGAGAGATGATAGCGAGATAGATATAGATAGGAGAAAGAAAAAGATAGATATAGATAGAAGGAGAAAGAAAAAGAACGAGCTTGATAGATATGAATAGACTGAAATAAATATGAACATATAATATATATATATATATATATATATATATATATATATATATATATATATATATATATGGAAACATTGTGAGAGACAAAGAGCTAGGTACTCTTATACTTTTGTTATAAAATTACTGCTTTTCGTCATAAAAATATATATACACCTTTGCAATTGTAGACATGACAAAAGTATAAACAAAATTCTTGTTTAACTGCTCTTGTTTAACCAATCAAAAAATTTTAATGAGGAAGAAAAATTTAATTTTTGGGAAAAGTGATAATAAAATCTGAGTTTTGTTTAAGATTTTTTTTAATCCACAAAGTTTGTACCAGAAAATGTTTTTATACAAATATTTAGTTGCAGTAAATATGTTGTTGCTGCTGCTGCTAGAATTGACCCAGACTTGCATTAGTTGAAACCCAGGAGAGTGGGAGAGGAATGAGAGTGGAGAAAAGAAAGCATTTCAGTTAAAATGTTTATTATTAATTTATGCAGAAAAAAAATAGTTAAATTATGACAGAGAGGAGAAAAGCTACTAATTAATTTGATATTCATCAGGCTTACCAAATTTTTCTTGTCTATTTCTTTGTACTTTATGTAATTATGCATGGAGACATGCAAGATATCATTCATTCACTCCTTCTATGCATGTCTGTTTATTGCATGACATCTAAGTCTGCTTATCATCGCTGCTCCAACAAGAACTGATATCACTGCATTTCTTATGCATGTCTTTATTTTCTTTCTCAATATTCACTCACTGCTCCTGGGACATAAGATGTAGGTGTTGTGAAATCAGGTAGAAATACTGATGTATTTTTACAGAACATTACAAATATTTCTGAATTTATTTACTTTTGCTTTCAGTCACTTGGTGTATCAACCTTGAGCCATTTTAAAGTTTGTCTGCTTTAACCTGAAGTAAAAAAAATAATTTAATACATTCACATAAAAGATTTACTACTCAGCTTGGTGTAACTGGATAAGTTTCAGCTAAAAATTTGTTAGTTGTAAAATCAACATCTTGTCTGGTTTTGGTGATATAATCAATCTTGTCATTGGATCTGCAGAACAGTTCAAATCTGTTGTGAGCTGAATATTTAGGTTAAAATAAAATTTATGAATTCCCTATCATTAACTTTTTGTTTTTTCATTTCTGTCAGTTCTTTGAAAACTGCACAATCACTTCAGGCAGTTTGCTTTTCTTGTCAATTATCCATCCCTGATATCTTTATCAAATAACATTGTAGGTATACAGAAGGTGATTATCTCCCTTTCATGGAGATGGATGACATGATGGACTACTTAATGATGTCACTCCATACAGTGACAAAAGTAGCAGTCAAATGCAGTACTTTACAGCAGCCAAACTGAAAGGTTGCTTTCTTTAGCCAGATGAACTAAGCAAGGGTTAAATCTGCCTCCCCAGCAGCTTACAATTCCATGGTGCTGTTTCCCTTTGGGAATATATCTTTCTAAGATATAGAAAGAAACTCCAGCTTGCAGTCCTAAATCTCTTTCCTATTTGCTGTATATGTTCTCACCTGGGACATAGATGAACCTGGTCCCTTTGAATATGGCTTCTAAAACTGGCCCTAAACATGGCTTCTCCAGACACAGGAGTATATCCATATTATATGTAAGACCCTTCCTTTGTGTTTCTTCTTACACTCTGCTTTACTGTGTGATATATGTGATATTATTCTCCACATGGGACATTTGTATATATGTATATACAGCTTTGTATATGTCTTAGTCGTATAAAAGTCTCTCTGAGAACAAAGCTTGTTTGTCATTCTTTTTCATTTCAGCCATTCTGTTCTATCTATGGACTATGGTGTTATTATATTACTGATATAATAATGCCCATTATTGGGGAAATACAAATGAGAGAATAAATTTTTCTTCTATAGCTTTCTCCCATTACATTATGATCAACCATTGTGATGCAGGGAAGGAACAAGAGATTCCATAAAAATATGATGAGTGTATGAAGTCATTGATCAAACGAAAGGGAAAGAAAGTAAATGTATTTCAATTGGGAAAAAGTTTAAGTATATTGATTAAATATATTCAGAATATTTAATCATTCCTTGGATCCCTTATATAAGGAATGAATATTCTAATTTCTTCCAACATACTAAAGTCTCTTCAGCTATCTATGTGTATCTGTGTATTTACATATTTTTGTCCAATGTTGGAAACCTAGATTGTTGCAACAGGTATGTCAATCAGAGATACATAAAAAATTAACTTAACTAAATGTGGTTTAGATATATTTTGGTTGAAACCCTTATTTGACCTACTGTCTACAAAGGACTCATGACTAACTGAATTCATGTTTGCTTGATATATCTTAGTGCCAGGACTTGTGCTTCATGTACCAGTTAAAATGTAGTGTTCTTAAGTATTTAAATATGTTTTGTTACATTTTCATCTTGAAATCCCAATGTCACACACTGCAATTATGACTTAGAAACTGTTTTATGAATAGATGCAAATACAGATGAATGTCTTTTTAATAAATCTTAAAGTTTTTGAATAGACTTAAATCAGAAAACATGCTAAAGGAAATTTAAACCCACTGAACAGAAAAAAATCATCTGTAATAAATATTAATTATATATTCTCAAAAAAGGGAGAAAAATCAAACGATAATGTATTTTTTTATCTTTATGAAAACAGCCATTGCATTATTAGCTTTATAAAATGAAATAATTCTATGGCCGATATGAATAACAAAAAACAAATTACATTTTTAATACACATTTAAAAACAATTCCTTTGACCCAAATAATATGTATAACTGTCATTATTTAAATCATTTTTAAATGAAATACATTTCATACACCCAAGTTTTTGAGGCTACAATATTCATTCCTATTTCTGTAAAAATGCCTATAAATATTTTCTTATAATTATTTTCTTATGGTTTTTATTGCTTAAATAGGGGAAAGTATTTACTTTCTACAGTTTTAAAAATTGGGTTATAGAATTATGGTAGAAGATGGAAGTGATAGTCAAAGTATACAAGCCTGCAGTATTATTGATTGTGTTATTTTAGTCAGTCTGAATGTACATCAAGAGAATGTAATTAGTAAATGTTGTTTTTTTTATATAAACTATTTTGATTCTCAAACAAATTAAATTATAAATGCTTAAACTTGACTCGTTTCTCTTTAATTCAGTAAGAATCTTGGCTCAGAATCAGAAATATACACTCTTTTAGGTTTTTGTGTTCACAAAGAACTGTTGGAACTGCTAGGTAAACTTGGGAAGGATATTAGAATAATTCAGAACTTATACTGACAGCTAACCACTGGCATACAGATAAAAGATGAATTCAGTAAATATACAAAAATAGAAAGGGGTGTAAGACAAGGATGTGTCTTCTTACTGGACATTTAACCTATACAGTGAGACAATCCTGAGAGAATTAGAATTCCTATCAGGATTTATTATTGGAAGACAGAATCTTAATGAAATAAAATATACAGATGACACAATGTTGATAGCAGACACAGAAAGGAAACTACAAGAACTGCTACAGAAGGTAATGAAAAATATGAGGAAAAAGAACTAAACCTCAGTTGCAATAAGATAAATACCGTGGTTGTTAGCAAAAGGAAGAGCCCAACATGTAAATTACAAATTGAAGATGCCAAAATCAAGTAATTACAACAATTTAAATACCTGGGAACTGTTTTAACAGATGATGGAAAGTGCAAAGGTGCATTGGGATAGAAAAGTTGACTTTCAAAAGCTAAGCAAAGTATTAAAAAACAAGAAAATTTCATTAGAAATTAAAAAAAAAACAGTACTGAACTGTTATGTGATATCAGTCCTCGTATATGAAAATGAATGATAAGGAAATAATGGACAGCCATGATCGCCAATGTCCCAATGGGGCATGGCACCTAGAAGAAGAGGTATTAGTGATCAAATGAATATTTAGTTACAAAATTAACCACCTTCCCTAAAAAATAATGTGATGTAAGGAGATAGGAGCAAGAAGAAACACTTGATATAAAATGGCTTCTTGTGGCTGAGTGAAAATTAATAATTAATCTATTTTTTTAAATTATTTTTTAGAATGATGGGCAATCTCCTCACAGATGAAGAAGAGACTTGAAACAACAGAAATATGGTTCTACAGAAGGATGCTGAGAATACCATGGACTGAACATGTGAGTAACAACAAAGTTTTAGAGAAAATTGATACAAAAAGGACACTTATACTTATCAAAAAGAGAGTTGAAATTTCTAGCGCACATAAAGAAGAAAGAGGGCTTGGAAAATTTGATACTCACAGGACAGATTGAAGACAAGAGTTGGTTGGTTTGGTTTGTTTTATGGCATATCAACCTCAATGGGTCATTTAATGCCGACAACTTTTTTTTTTTCTTCTGGTAATATTTTTGTTTTGTCAAAAATCCATTTCTGTTAATATTTTTTTATTAAAAATGTATAGCTGGTAATATTATTTTTTCAAAAACGTATAGCTGATATTAATATTTTTTCAAAAACGTATTATCAGATGCCTTGCTGTTGGATGTAGTTTATTGTCTTACCCAGGATGCAGATGTAGTTTATCGTCATACCCAGGACGCGATTGTAATCTGAGTGTTAACTATTTGCCCATAGCTGGGACCCTAACAAGTGCTACCACCCCGGGTCAGGGTGGACCTGGGAACACCAGCAATTAAGAGGTGGTTCCACACTCCTCAAAACCTCCTAATCAGAGGCCTTGCTGTTGGACATAGTTTATCGTCTTACCCAGGATGCGGATGCAGTTTATCGTCATACCCAGTACGGTGAAGACAAGAGAAACAGGAAAACAATGCATAATGTACTTACTGAGCTTGAGTAAATGGATAGTGAATCAGGATTTCAGAGAGATGAAAAAAAGACAAAATTTATGAAGAGCTACAAAGAACAGGAAATAATGGACAGCCATGATCACCAATGACCTGATGGTACACGGCACCTAGAAGAAGAGGTCTTAGTGATCAAATTAATATTTAGTTACAAAATTAACCACCTTCCCTAAAAAATAATGTGATGTAAGGAGATAGGAACAAGAAGAAACATTTGATATAAAATGGCTTCTTGTGGCTGAGTGAAAATCAATAATTAATCTATTTTTTAAAATCTAATTTTAATTAAAGAAGTATCTACAAATAAAAATTATTTTCTTGCAAAAATAAATTGATTATATTAAATATATTATAGTTTTCCTCCATGTTTTTTGTTGCATTACATTTTTTTTATCTGTTAAATTACACTGCAGTAATCTGAAAGAATCCACATCTCATACCTGAAGAACTGATCTTTCATTGATAATGCTCTAACCAATTTGACTATCAAAGCTGCCAATGTAGTCATTTGTCCTCAATATTTTCTTCTGATCATTTCATGCAGTATTGTTTGAGATTCTAATCAATTTCAGGCTATTTCCAAAGGTGCTAATGCTCTATAGAGATCTACAAGAACACGAAAGGCACTAACAAAGTATAAAGATTTTGTTATGCGAGTAAAACATTCTTCTCTTTCCTGCAGGAAGGTCGAGTGTTATGGAAATGAAGATCATTCTTTTGTGTCATACAACTTATTCATTATGTAAACTAATGTTTTATATGTAAATTTTTTGCATGTAAATGAACATATATATTGTGCTGTATTCTGGGGAGAGTGACATTATGTGTAGAGACACTGATAGCATTATCCTGCTATGTTTTTTTGTTGAATAAAGACATTTTTAAGGTTATTGCTGTCTTGTATTTCGAATTGTGTTAGAACTTTGACAACCTAGTTGTAGTAGTACTACTCTTAAATTGCTTTTAACTTCTGAAATAAATATTTTTATTACTGCAAACATTTTGATTCAGTTTCATCCATTTTTTTTGTTGCTTTTTATCACAATTTTTGCAGCCAATTCATTTTTATGTTCATTAAAATTTGTGAATATACAGAAGTACTTAGATGAGACTGTAATTCTCATGAAATTTGTAATAAAAAGCAATAAAAGAAAAATGGAAGAAAACAAATCCAAATATTTGTAATGGTGAAAAAAACTTCATCTTCCAATCTCAAAACCTCTCTTCTCTTTCCTATGAGTTGTGTCCCTTCAGGATGTAGGCAATCTTGGCTCTCCCCAACTTACTGTCCTTTTTAGCTCTAATTTTTGTCATTTTGCTATCTCTCCTAATCCCTGTTCTTCCAATCATTTACAGGAGCTCATCTCAAAACCATTGACTGAAATGTGAGGAAATACACACATGCACTCAAAATGGTTATGTTAAAAAGTATTTAGAACTTGTTAAAAATTATTTTTTTCACTGAGTAATTTTCGGCTCTAGGTAGTTTGGGAAGTAAGAATGAAGGTAATAAAATAATTTACTGAAACCTGAACTATGTCAGCCTGCATGCAAAGCTCCTTGACCAAGGAGTGATGGGGGTCAATTAAAGGTGAAGGAAAGGGAAAGAAAAACAAAAGTGTTTTTTCTACTACAATAAATTGTTTTGATAAATCTGATTTTTTAACCAATGGCTACTCAAGCAGGTTGAAATCTGAAATAGTTGTGTTGACTGCCAAAATTTGTTGGGTAAATCAGAGCCAGCCTTTGACTGTAAAAATCCCTGCAACTTGACACCAGGGAGCAGTAGCAGATGCAATGCTGAGGAGTAGGGAGATGCGATATGGAGGAGTAGGGTGATGCTAAACCTTCCAAAACATCTTAAAACTTGATTGAATGTAGACTCAAAGAAACCCACTCCTCAATGAAGTGTTAACCAAATTGTCATTTTCACAACAGAATTAAGTTTCATTTTCACCCTGACTATTGTAACAAAATAATTGTTCCCATGACAGTGAACAAGCACTGTTTGAAAAGCAATGCTCTACATTGAAGACTCTGAAGGCACAAACAGATTCTGCCACAAACTGACAACTCACATCAATTCACAAGAACTATTAAGAACATTCATATTTTGTACCTTCAAGGTAAATATACCCTTTTAACTGGATTCAACCTCACTGAAATCCTTTCATTGTAACTTCTTCCTTGAAAATTTGCATTGTTTTGTATATGCTGGCATTTTTCTTGTGGTATCTCATGTTATTTGATTAATTTTGATTGTAGACTTGATCTTTTTCCATAATATTGAACTTTATTTTAGAAAAAATAATATACTTGTCCAGAAAATTATTACCCCCATTTCTGGGTGCTCAAACCACCAAATTTGTACATCCCTAATATTTAGTAAAATTTTATTTTATTTTGATAAAATTGTTTTGGTTTTATATCACTCTGTGTATCTCTCATCATTTTTTTATGGTGCACCATATTGCCACTTGATCTTCATTCTCCCCAATTTCTTAACTGAACGCATACAAATATACATTGATAGTTTTTCCTTTTTTTTCATAAAGTAAGATTGGAGTAAATTGAGTTTTTTGGCAAATTTCATGCTTCACAAAAGAAAACAAAAATAAAGCAAAAAAAGCAAAGAACACAAGCAAAAAATTAAAAAAAGCAAAAAGCAACTTTTACATTTGATAAACAGAGAACAAAGCAAAAGAAAAAAACAGTTTCTGAAAATAATTTAAAGATTTATAAAAATGAGAGTGATGCTGAAAATTTTACTTCCTAATAATTACAAGCAAAAATTTAATATTCAGATAATTTTTAAGAATGTTTAAATGCTGTCTATATTTCTGAGATGAGCTATTGTAATTATTTACACTATTTGCATTTTCCAACTGTTGTCCTCATATTTGTTGCCATATTCATGATGTTTTGGCTGTTATATGCTCTGTCTTTCTTCAGGTGATTGGAATCTCAAACTGAACTCTTTATTTCATCCACCAGAGTAGATTGTTCTAGTTCCATGTGCCATGACTCCTCTGGATGTTTCAGTTATCTTCCTTCAACTCAACTCTCCAATTATTTTGTTCACTTCTGCATAACTCTTTGGGTCAAGTCACTGGATCCAACCAACGCCTTTATATACTGGGCCATGTGTCATCAATTTACAAATTGATGAGACCTAGTTGCCAATCTATTACTGCACTTAAATTCTTAAAATCTAGGTACCATAAAGGAAGGTTCATCAAAACAATTGCCATGAAAATATTTATAGAAAAGGCACAGGAAAGCTACATTAAGGCAGTGGGGAAGTGACTGAAGCTGAGATGCCAGGTCAGGACCAATAACATTGCAGATTCTTCTTTGGATTTTATCAAGAATCTCTAAATATATAGCAGGAGCCCCATACTATATGTGGCAGCAATATTCAAAGTATGGATGTTTGATAGACTTATAAATATCTAAGATAGATTCTGGTGAGAAAAATTGTCTAGCACATGAACCAACCTTCATAGCAGCAAGCCAAGCAATAGATTCAATGCAATCTTTTCACTTCGTGCTAGCACAAAATGTTAATCTGAGAAGGCACAATGATTTACTTGCCTGGAGATTAGCATTAGCGATACTGATGGGAGGTAGAAAAGGTTCACTCAAATGATTAATAGAGCAGTTTCGTTTTGGAGGCATTAAAATTAACAAGTTATTCCTTGCCCCAGTTAGCAACAAAATGTAGGTCATTTTTGCGATCAGCTGCCAATTTGACTTTATCAAAATGATCAATCTTACTATTGTGACAGGGATGAATAGTTGTATAGATACCGAGTTGAAAAGTGATGCTATCAGGAAGGTTGTTTATAAAAATTAGAAACAACATAATTCTAAGGATAGAGCCCTGCAGGAGGTCTGCATTAATGCAAAAATATCTAGAAGAGTGGTCGTTCAAGACAACTTTCATTTCATGATTAAATACGAAAGACTGATCTAAAAATAAAAATGAGTAAAGATAATATTGTTGTTATTAATAATAATACAAGTGTAAAAACAATAACAAATTTACTATGAAAACAGATTAAGAAAGAGGGAATGGTAGGCTTAAAATGTTAGCAATGTTAACTGTAGGGCCCATTGTATTTAGATTGTAAGCATAAGGATACCCTGAAGCAAAAGGAACATCAAGTCTCTCTAGAAACTTATCCTTCATTATTTTCAGCTTGTACCATTATATTCATGCTGAAGAACTCATTTCTATTGAATGAAATAAAAGTACAAAGTAAATGTTTGACAGATTTTCACCTCATTATGATTGGAGAATTTACAGTAAAGAGAGAAAAATACGACTTACTCCAAAAATTGGTCTTGTGTAAAGTTCTCTGACATATCTGCGTAGTAATGACCGCTGCCGGGCAAACTGTGACCTTTGGGGGCAGAGGTGACTAAGGGCACCTCGTGCTATGACCAAGATGCCTGCTCCTATGAGGACAGGCCCAGCATATCGGTTAATCTGTTCCTCCTTGTAGTCCTCCAAATTCTGGAAGGTCAGTGATGTAATAATGACCCCAACGACAAGTAGCATCAGGCCGGATATGATGTAGCAGAGGGCATTTTCCAGTAAGTAGGTGCATGGGTTCCCTACTGGTGGGTAAATACTACCGTCCATGGGCTGCGGCCATGTAACCACACTGGCAGCTTGCATTGTAGGATGACACACAAATAAATGGCAAACAGAGAGATGAGATACCTGTCAAAAGAAAAAAAGAAAACAACATTGATATATTAATCGGCTAGTTTGTACCTATCTAGCTAGGGTATGTTTTTGCTTTCTGCAGTCACCTTAAATGAATTACCATAAAAACCCATGTAATTTCCATATATTTTTTTGCAAAAATAAAAATAAACTTTAGTGGGTGCCTAAATTCCATGAGTACATAATTTCCAGGTTTTTTTAACAATTTTTCTTGTTTAAAAAAGACGTACAATACATAAACATTTGTATCAGAAGTTGACCCATTTAATGTTAGAATAAAACATCATTGACATAGATAGTGATATAGATATTCTTGACTGGAAAAAATGTAATGATATGGATAATTTTGACTGTATGGTTTTATTCTTGTCTGTTTTTTTGTTTTGCTGTGAGATCGGCAAAATTGTTGAAGATGGTTAATGAGAAGGGTGTATTGCAAATTGTAAACATTTACAATATTGACAATCACAATCCTGACTTCTAGATGTGAGCATAATCTGGGTCATATAATTTAATATCTTTTAATGTGATACTTACCTGTTAACAGAAGTTATTTTTATTTATTGAAAATTTAATAAAATCTAAATCGTAAGTAAGTGAAATTATGCTAAATACAACTAAATTGAAAACCTCTTCCCCTTGGCCATATTGGCAATTCTGAAAATTTTGTGGTGAATTTTACATGAGTAGAAGCTTTTTTTAACAAATTTTATCCTGAAAATCACCTGCATAAATTACATAGGTGTGCAAATTACATGGGTTTTAATGGTAAGTTGAATGTTACTTTAATACTAACAGATGCTTTATATGTAGACCATTGTCCTTATTTTTGTTGTTGTTATCAACATTTTGGCTGTTGTAACTTCTGACCTTCATCAAGTGTCTGTCAATCTGAGTAACCTTCTGGAAATTTCAAACAGATCTCTTTATTTATCAGATCTATGAGTCTGGATTGTTCATGTTGAATTCTTATTTTAGGACTGTTCTTGCTTACCTCATTTCTACTGAGTCTAATTCTACACTGCCTAGCCCAGGGATTGAACTCACAATTACTATGTCACCAAATTCCCAAACCAATGCTTTAATCCACTAGGCTATTGTCCAAATAGCAGCAGCACTAAAATAAGAATGAAACAAAATATCAATTGACATGGTTAGTAGAATGAGAACAAACTACCCCCATAGATTAAATAAGAGGTTCAGTTTGAAATTCCATATAGGTTATCTGGATCAAAAAGCACCCAATGAACACTGGAAGGCACAGTGTCTGAAACATTGTGATAATAACAACAAAGATGAGGCCTGTTAAATTATCTTAGGGATATTATCCAGGCAACAGAAAGTCTGTTTACTCCTGAATTACTCTGACAAAATCTTCACCAGGCAACTGAAAGCATTTTTCCACTACAGAAAATCAACTAGGTTAAATTGAGCTACTTGGGTTGAACCAGCAGGGGAGAGAGGTTAATCCAACAAAGCATTAGTTTTTATAACCAGGAGGATGTAAGTTCAGTCCTCGTGCTGGGTAACAAATAGTTTCCATAGAATAGAGCTTAACAAGGACAATAGTCTGAGTGTAAATAATGATAACTCCTCATCACAGAAATTCAGACAGAAATGTAGTTACATACAATTTTCTTTTGCTGTTGTTGCAGAAAATAAAAATTTTAATAAAAAATTTTGTAAAAAGATGACTTAAAATAAAAAATAACTAAAAACTGGTAAATAAATTCTCTTCTTTGAAGACCACATTTAACTTATACTTTATTTTAACTTTATTTTTACAGCAATAAAACACAATTTCTTGAGTTCAACTGGAAAAGCTTGAGACCAAAGATTTTACATCTATGTGATTTTCCAATTTATCAGTCTTTTGATTTTTCATGTATTTTTTTGTTATTTTTTATATATAGACTAGCTTAAAAGCCGCCCTATCAGGCAGCATTTAAGCTAGCTCCTGCAGAGGGCTCTTGATTGGGCCTTCATCACAATAGGTAGGAAGGAGTAGATGCGATAGGCAACAATAAACTACAGAAGAACTCAAAATTGATTGCTGCATTTAAGTATTGCATTAATATTTAAGCTTACCTTTTAAAAGTTCAATAATAATTCTTCTGCTGACACTTAATTTAAAGACAATTAGACGTACATAGGTCCTTACTTTCCATACAAACAATTATTTTTATTTCATGGATGACTTTTGCAAGATTTCACAATTAATTTTGATTATTCCCAAATTTATTTCCAAGTTATAAAAATTGTTATTGTACAAAAAATTAATTACAAAACATCACATGTAAAAATCACTAAAAACAATCGCATTAATGAAAACTTGGGAATCCAAAATTTCAGGATTGTGGGTCTGGATCCAGCCCAGAATGATTTTAATTTGTTCATGGAGTTGGCCTGATTTCAAAATGGTATAATATGTTTGGCTGTGGCCTCTAGAATTAAAGTTGAAAAAGAGTGACATTTGCATTTATTATACAGATGTAAATCTAATGTACTTTTTAAATGCTATGTGCCTTCAGGATCCAGGTGCTTATAGCTTTCCACAGATAACTTTTTTTTTAAATATCTATGAATTGCTATGTCTTCTTGGGAAAGAAAGTGAAGTGGTTTCTCGTCTTTTTCATAGTTTTAAATTCAGAATTGCCCTTCTGTTTGCATAATGCTTTTCCAAAGGAAATTTCATCATAGAAAATAAAATATGCAGGCCTTATGGCACTAACTAAAGAATACAATTTATACTATTTACATTGTTTGGACTGTTGTCCTTATCTTTATTGCCATATTCACAACATTTTGGCTGTTGCTTGCTCCAGTCTTCTTCAAGTGATATACATTGGAATTTCAAAACTGGACTCTTTATTTAGTCCATGCCATTCCATATGCCATGTCATTTTTGGATATTTCAATTTCAGTTAATTCCTTTTAGTAACTCAACTCTCCAAGTTTTTATTCCCTCTGCTGGGGTCAGGTATTGAACTCACAACTTTTTGAGCCAAGTCACTTTTTGGATTACTCAACTAATGCTTTTATTTACTGGGTCATGTGTACATGGGACCGGAGCATACAAAAGTCGAAACATCATGAATATAGCAATAAAGATGAGGACAACAGTCCAAACAATGTAAATAGTTACAATACCTCATCTCAGAAATATAGAGAAATGAAGAATATAAAGTGACCTTATTACTCACATACCCATTTCCCTGGATTAGGAAATGACTATTCAATGAGAGCAAAGGCAAATTACAAACTTTTAAACCCATATTGGTATAGATTTCTCCAAACCAGTATTTAAACACAAATATCTTTTTCTGATGATCTGTTGCAAAATCTATTTTTTTAGATGATTACAGTATAAAGGATTACAGCAGAAAAAGAGAGAATATTTTTCATGAATATGTTATTTTTTATCAAGCATTTATATTTTTATACAATATGTACAACTTTAATTACAAATCAGATTTTTATTGACTCAGATTCTTAGTATAAAAGATTAAGAAAATCAATTTCTGATTGTATTCAAATTCACAGCAAATCAATTCAAAGACAGAGTTATATTAGGGATTACCTAGTCAGTCCAAAGATGCTGTGACCATTTGAAAAACTTTAAAATAATTTGTTCTTAGAAAAAAGGTAAACACAATTTGTTGATACAATTTCTCTTATAATTATTCTATAGTGTTTTTTCTGCAAGTTTTGTTTTGTTTTGTTTTTCTTTGTTAGGAGTCAGAATTTTTATTCTAAGTTTAAGATTTTCCTTTCAAGTGTAATTTTGATTCCCATTTCTGATCATATTCATATCAGATTTTTTATCAAAGCATTTTACATTTTATCCTAAATTGTTGACCACCAATAAATTAGGCTCTTTTCATTTGATCACATTGACTTTTAGTTTTAAGACAATGTAGCCTTGAAAAGTTTTGAAAAATTTCGGTCTCAAAATTCAGAACAAATTTCATCAAGTTTTTAAAAAGTTATTGTCAGCAGTTTCTTCATGCAAACAGATTCCCCATTTTTGAATTTGTTAAATGAAGATACAAGAAAATCATTATTTTGCCCCACCCCTGAATTAAAAAATGCAGTTTGATTTCAGAAAGGAGCAGCTTTAATAATCACATTGACTTTTTGGCTGCACACAAGGGGAATTAGAAAGAATAAAATAAAGCAAATTAATTAACTCATTATTTGAATAATTCTTTGGTAATAAAAATTTAATTTGACATTTTGAATTGCATTGAAGTACAGCTGAAGATTTTACTCTCATATTTTTTTAATCTCTTCAGCTCAAATGATATTTTGTTTCAGATCAAAATCAAACAACTTTTTTTAAATTTTAAATTTGAGAGATTTAATATTTTAAGCTTAATCATCTATAATTTGAATAATTTTAAAAATATAATTATTAGTTTTAAATATTTGTTCATAAATATTTTATTGGATAACTGATGTAAGCAAATCAGTTCATGACAAATAAGTGAAATGATAATCTTATCTTTTAGATGATATCAGTAGTGCTGTATATGTTTTTCTGTCAACAATACAGAAGAAAAGTAGAATTTAAAGCATGTTAACATTTTATAAAACATTTATTCCATAGAAATAGAATAATAAAAAGCTCAAGGTAAGTAGCAGGGGTAATGGACATGGCAGTAATATTTTAAGCATGGACAAATGATAGACTTATATATATGTAAGATAAATCATTAATTTAAAATCATTAAAATATTGTATAGTTTGGTTATTGTCAAGCTTTAAGAAACTGCATATTGAATAGATTTTAATTACATTTTTGTAAATATCAACAAAGATTTATTCTATCAAACTGAGGGATCTTATTTTAGCACTGAAGTCATTTAAGAATCTCTACATATTAAGCAATAAATAATTCAGGTGAAAACAAAACTTTTTACTAATTTTGATTAAGGATTTGAAAGTATTTAAGCAGATTTGAGTTTTCTTATTTGTTATGAGAAGGTGTTGAAAAAATCTTGCCCTGACCCTGAAGGGTATCATCAACAGTTGTGAAACATATATAGATACCCAACAGTTAAAATTGGTACATTGTTTCTCAAGTTTTTTTAACACTTCTAAAAAAAGTTTTTGATGTTTGCTCATTGAAATATTTCTCTATTTCTGCTTACATCTTTGAATGATTTGAAAGTTTCCTTCCTTTCAAAGATAAGGAAATTGAATGTAGAATCAGTTGCATTTGAGATTAGTTTCAACAACACTGTAAATAGCTACTAAACCAAAACACTAATCTGAAGACAATTTCTTAATAGCCTCATCACAGCTACAGAATCATAAACAAAGAACTGTACCAGATAACAGAAACCATATCACTTGATAACTTTCAACAGCAGCAAAACTCAAATGGATATCACATGTAACACAAAGAAAAAGTAATGAAATAATCAAGATACTGACATTCCACACTACTTCAAATAAAAGGCAGGGCAAGGAAAGAAATCCCCATCAACAATAGAAAGTGCAATAATAGCTACTGTACTTGAGAAACCTATTTTCCTCAAATATTGTTTTAAGAGAAAGATTTTGTGAATTTCAACTGACTGTAGTACAAACTACTTAGTCAATGAATGTTTCCTAATAAGGTAACGGCTAATATTACTATTAACATTTAAGGTTTAGAAGCAGAAAATAGATAGCACAAGATATAGTCAGTTGGGTCAATACATTCAAACTCCATTTCCTTTAAAACATTTATCTTATTGTCAGCCTTGGTTTTAGTGCATTATTCAATAAAAATGGAAAAAATTATCCAGTTCCATTGCTGCTTTTCTTTTAACACTTCATTTAATTGGCACAGAAAGACTAATATCCTGCCTTAATTGTTTTGTCCTTCTAAAGACAGTCAGTTATTAAATTGCCCTCCTCATTTGAAAAACAATGATTATGATTTTTCCTGTTGATTTTTGGGTCTAAAATTTATTTGTCTATGGAAAACCTGAGGGCTATCATTGTATAGACTGTTGTTTGATTTCTGGATCATTGTGGTGTGCCTATGTTTCATCAAGAATGACAAGTTCTTACAAAAAAATTACCCCTAGATCATTGTAGTTGCTATAAAATCAAGTTGGATGCATCAATATCATTTCTGACTGGAATCAAATCATTCTGGTGCTTACTTGTCTGTGAGTATCTACATAACCAACAACTTAGAAATTGTAGAGTGAGTAGCCATGGTTAAATGTAAAATAAATGGTGTAACTGCCCGATAGAATTGACGAATACTAAAAATAGTCAGTATAAGCAGTACCCTACAACTACCCTGGGTACATGGCAGCAGTCCAGTCAGAAATGATATTGATGCATCCAACTTGATCAGCAGTTCGCACAAACTGGGATAGAAGAGTACAAGAGGATAACAACACTCAGAAAACAATTTTAGTCTGCCTACCCTATGTGAAGGGATTATCAGAGAAAATACAAAAGATCTGTGGTCCATATAACATCAGGACGACCTTCAAAAGTGGTTCAACATTTCAGAGATCACTCTTCTGAGCACCCTCCCCCCCATAGAGGAGAACATGACTAAGGACTGTGTGTACACCATGCAGCTGTGGAAAGAAATGTAAAGGAGAAACAGGCTGTCCTCTTAAGGTAAGACTGCAAGCCATGACATGAGGGACAATAGAAAAAATAAGGCGTAGCTGACAACTTATGGAGGTAAAAGGGAGATCATCATCCCCTGTGGGATGAGCTTGAAATAATAGACAGAGAACATCACTGGAAAATATGAAAACTTAACGAATCATTACATATGCTAGTCCACAAAAATCTAAGCTGGCCAAGCATAGAAATGAATACAATATGGGAACCAGTAATATAGAGTACTAGAGAAAAGCAATAATAATAACAAAATTGCCATATGAGCTCTGGTAAAAAAGTTACTGAGACATTAAGTTTATAAGTCCCAAAAATTCATACAATGATGTCCTCAAGGACACATGGCCAGTGAATAAAAGTGTTGTTTGGGTCCAGTCACTTGACTCAAAGAGTTCAATATCTGGCTACTGCAGTGTTGAAGTTAAAGGGAGATAACTGAAACATCTGAAAGAGCATAGCATGTGGAACTAGAACAATGTACCCTAGTGGACAGAATAAAGAGTTCAGCTCAATATTCCAATCATGAATATAGCAATAAAGATGAGGATAACATTCGGAACAATGTAAATAATTTAAAAAGTTATTTTTAAAATTTTAATAAAATCCAAACAAATAAAACTTGATTTATACATTCTCTTTTTTCTCAACAGGAAAGTATTAGGCTGTTCAGAAATAATGTCACATTTTAGAATAAACCTTTTAATTTTCTTCTAATATATTATTATAATAGCTGTGTAAAATATATTACTCATTCCTAATGATTAAAATGTCCTCTTTGTTAATTTTATGTCAATCTCTTTCAGAATTTAACTTATAACATTATATACCAATCTTCTTGAACATGAAAAAATAAGAGATGCATTTACTTTTTTTTTGCAGGAGTTCAAGCTAGGTCATAATTCCTGTCAAACTGCTGCCAACATTTACAGAGCATGAAGTGAAGGATCTACTAGCGATTGTACAGCACGGTGCTGGTTTCAGAAGTTCTGCAGTAGGGATACAAGTCTTGAAGATCAAAGTTCTAGAGGACATTCATTTGCAATTCACAATCAACATGTAAAAACACTAGTTGAACAAAATCCACATCAAAATATCAGAGAAATGTCTTGGATAATGTGTGTCAGCTTTTCAACAATATGCATATGTATCAAGAAAATTGACAAGGTAAAAAAACTCGATAAATGAGTTCCACATGAACTCCGTGAAAGTCAAAGAGTTTGACATTTTGAAGTGTGTTTGATACTGCATCTATGAAATTTGAATGATCCATTTCTTGATCGAATATCAACTTGTGAAGAGAAATGGATCCTTTATGACACTCATAAATGATTGGCTCAGTAGCTTGTTTATGACAAAACACACAAACACTTTCTAAAACTGAAATTGCATTGACAGAAGATTATGGTGACTGTCTGATGGTCTGGCATTGGTATTATCCATTACAGTTTTCTGGAATCTAACCAGAGTGTCACTGCATGCAAATGGATGAAATGCACATTCTATTAAGCAAAATATGACCTGATTAATGAGGTCCAATTCTGCTTCGAGACAATGCTTGACCACATTTTGCTAGGATGACACTGCAGAAGATCACTGACTTGGGATATGGTACTTTGCCACATTCACCATATTCTCCTGTTTTTTTGCCCATCGACTACTAGTTTTTCAAGCATCTTGACAATTTTTAAGCCAAAAGAAATTCCATTACAAAGAGGATGAGAAAGTGCATTCAAAGATATTTTGACATCCAAACCTTTCTAGTATAATCATAATATAAGATATAAATAACCTCGTAACTCAATGACAGAAATATATAAATGTTCAGGGTTCCTATTTTGACTAATTTAAACAACTGTTAAAATACATTAATTCAGGAACAAAAGTTGATTCTAAAATCGAACATCATTTTCCAAACAACTTGAAATTTACAACTTGTAAATAAGCATTTTTGTTGTCAATTCTCATGTAAAAATGTATAAATCCAAATGCTCACAACCTATTTTAGTGAATTTATGTGGTGAGAGCAAATGAAAGAAATGCTCAGAAAATGCCTTTCTTCAAAATTTATAATTACATTTACTTCTTGTTATGTACTTATTTAAATTTTCTTGTTTGCAGTTCAGGTATTTTTATAAATTTATGAATAAAAAATGTTTTCAGATTTGTTTCTTTATAATATAGTAAATAATAAATACTGCATTGTAGTTGGTTGACATATTTTATAAATTGTAAATGTGAAATTATTCTTGTAAATAAAGAGTTTAATAAAATAGTGTTTAATTCTTTTGTTGCCAATTCTCAAGAAAAAAGAGAATGCATATGTCTGGTCAAATGTGTTTGTGTTTTTATTAACATTCTAAAAATAGCTTTTTAAATCAATAAAAATTACTGAAGGACTATATATATATATATATATATATATATATATATATATATATATGTATATATATATATATATATGTATATATATATATATATATATATTTGGACAGCAACCTTTCTTCTAAACATTGTTCATTAAATATACAAGGAATATTTAATTAATTTTTTTTATTTAGTTTTTCCAGCATACATTTTTCTATTTCATAAGGAAGTACAGAAATTTTCCATAATTTTCATTGTCCCAAGTGCTTTTGGGCAGACACTTCTTTAGCCATTTTGGGAAAGTAGTAATAGTAAGGTGAGATTGGAAAGATGTCAGGGTATAGTTTTATATTTTGATCAGATTCAATAACGTGCAACAAAATAAATCCTTACATTTGCCTTTTGGTAAAGTCCCTCAGAAATGTATTAGCAATTGGGCCACAGAGGAACCTTTGGTTAAAAACGTTGATTTTACTGTTTTTAAACACAGTTCTCCATGATTTTCTCTCATACATTCATATTTGCTCAATGTGTATCCAAATTTAAACAAATGACCAATTGGTTAAGGCACGTCAGGCTGATGGTTCCGTATAGGGTACAGTTTCGATTCCTGTCAGAGGACGCATATTTTCTATGAAAATTTCTCGGATATTCAGGCCGGTAAATGTTGTTAATACTGTTTATTATAAAACAGAGCATTTATTTAAATATTTGAATCTATAAAAAAACATATAAACATAAAAAAAATGTCTTTAAAAAATAATTGTCAGACTTTGTCCATTTTATATATATATATATATATATATATATATATATATATATTACATATATATATATATACATACATATGTATGGATGTGTTAGGCTTGCTGTAGTGAATGAAGAATTTTTATATTTGAAACTACTCCTAGAAGTTGATCTTGAGCCTTTCTAATGCCCAGAATTTTTACTGCTGATTTATCAAGGCAGGCAGTCCCCATTGGTTTGTACAATGAATTATTTTACCTTATGTTCATTCTAACTTCTATCTTGTGCCAAGACTAACTGCAAATGTATATATATATATATATATATATATATATATATATATATATATATATATATACATATACACACACACACACACACACACACTTACACATCAGTGTGTGTGTGTCCACATAAGTATGCCTGTAAGTAGATGTGAAGCGAAAGAAAACAAAACTCTGCAGACAGCACTTATCACCAGTGACATGACTGACAGTGATGCCAACAAAATGTACCTGAGTTGAACTAGCTGCTGCAATCTCAGTGCACCATATTTTCACATTTACATTTTCAACTTTGTGCTTAGGAGTAGGTTTGGAAGTTCTCTGCACACACACACATGCAGACAGACCAAGATTGATAGATAGATATGAACAGGCAGACAGAGAGAAAGAGAGAGATATATGAACAGAGAGAAAGAGAGATTCGAACAGAGAGAGAGAGAGAGAGAGAGATATACGAACAGAGAGAGATAAAGAGATAGATATACAGAGAGAGAGGTACAAGCAGAGAGATAGAGATAAACAGAGATAGATGAACAGAGAAAGTGAGGTACAAAATTACAGAGACAGGTATGAATAGACAGAGATATATATGAGATAGATAGATAAAGAAACAGAGATTTAAGAGAGAGCGAGAGAGAGAGAAGTATATAAAAGAGATACATAAGGAGAGAGAGATATGAACAGGCTAAGACAGAGCAATAGACAGGTGTACAAATGATGCTTCTGTAGATGCAATGCAAATGCTGTCTCTTATTTTGGTAAATCTTTTTCTGCATGAAACATTTTATAAATAAAGCACAAAAGAAATGAAAGGAGTTCCTTCTCCTGCATCCATTTGTTATTTACACAAGTTTAGCCATTTCCTTTCTTAGAAAAATTTTAGTAATTTTTATAACTTTTATATAAATTTGGTTCATGTACCAATTAACAAATAAAATACAATCTAAATGATTCAAAATTAAATCAGATATAAAATAAATATAACATTAACTATCTTCTGATCCAATTACATTCACAGTTCACATTAAAGACTTTGGTAAAGTCATGAATTCATCTCTTCTCCTTTGCAGCTATGAGTAAAGTAGTAGGGTAGATCAGTCTTAGAGAAGGATAACTCTGAATTCAAATCTCCTACCCAAACATCATGGCTTAACCCATATATTCCCATGAGAGATATTGGGGAAAGAAGGAATCCAACAGAGGACTTAAAATGGCCTGATAAATAAAATATATATAGAAGTCCTATAATATAAAACAAAATATGAATATATATTTATCAGTCATGTAATTTGATATCTCCTTATTATTGAGATATTCTGTTGTTGCAGTAAGATACATTACTCAACACCAATAAACATGCTTTTTAATTCTTTTCTTTCATATCACCTTTCTTTGGATATTTTTATTATTCATAATTTAAAAAGTTAATTTATTTGTTACATGCAACAATAGAATTTATTGTATAGATCAACAGTTCTCAAGTGGTGTGCCCTGGTGTACTAATGTGCCTTGTAAGGTAGCCAGGTGTGCTCCAACAGAAGAGTAATTTATGAATTACTTTTATATTTTAAAAAAATCTTTATTTTTAAAAAGCTAGAGATGCCAAGTACATAGCTCCCATGTCTAGGTCAAGTCTTTGTCCTTTGATATTTTAAACAAGATGCTAACTTAATTTTAATCTTTAAGTAGATAATCCTTTCCCTTTTGCCTTCCCTAATGGATTTAAATCAGTTATTATCAGCCTCTCTAGAAAAATAGATTCTTCATATTTCCCTTTAAATGAAAACTGTCCAGCAAATCTTCTTTGGAACCAAAAATGACAACCATTAAAGGTAATTTTCTTCTTAAGCCTGCTATGGTGGATAACAGGTCAAGCCTTTGAAGATCTTTGTGACTAATTTTTCCTTATTAAAATTTTAAGTGCACCCCATAATTTTAGTTATTTTACAAGTGTTCCCTGAAGTAAAATAGTTTGGGAAACACTGGTATAGATAGATATCCTAAGATTACTCATGCAAAAAACACAACCAATGCAATGGCAATCAGTAGTTTTTGAGTGTTATGTCTTTTGTGTGGCTGTGGACATTGTGTGTCAGAATTTTTCAAGTATTGTATGTTCATGCATTAGCATGTGGTGTTATTTTATTTTTGTTTTTATTCCTAATTGTGAAATATATTTAGTATATGTGATCTGATATTGAATGAAATTATATTAATACTGGGTTGTTTGTTCTACATAGTTAAAGCTTCTAATATTTTTAGTTGTTTTTCACTTTACATGGTATAATATTATAGCTTTCTGGCTTGTTTTCTTACTGTGTTAGTTGATTATAGATAATTTAATTGAGCAATTATTGAATAAATTGCAAGTTAACTGGTGCAATAATGTAACCAATGTATACTTTATTATTATTATTATTATTATTAGAGAGACATTATCTGAGTCAGCAAGAAAATTTATAGGCAACATTGATTTGCTAAAGATTGTTTTATTTGTTGGAGTAACATTGGTGGTAATTATGTTAAGACCTTTTAGTTTTTGCTGTAAGTGATGAGTTTGTTTATGTCAATAGATGATATATCTTAATGTATTGAGTTTCTTATAATTCTTTTGTCATTTGTGGTTATTGCATAGTTGGTTTCCCTAGAGTAGTTTGTTGCAGGTGGTATGTTGGCCTGCAAACAGATATTGAATGACAGAAGACAACAACAAACAAAACAAAGACTTGAGTAAAAAAAATATTACCAAGTTAAAGAAAATACATAAAACATAATAAGTTTTCAGTGCACTAGGCAAAAACATCTCTGCATGTTCATGTAGTGGGTAAGAAGGACGTTGTCCTGAAAAGGACAGTTTTGTAGTTGCTGAATAGCATTGTCCTGAAAAAGGACAATTTTGTAGTCATTGTAAAGTGTTGTCCTGAAAAGGACAGTTTTGTAGTTGCTGAATAGCATTGTCCTGAAAAGGACAATTTTGTAGTTATTGAAGAGCGTAGTCCTGAAAGGGACAGTTTATTGCATATTGCTTCTGGTGAGGATGACTGGAGCTGGAGTTGGTTGAAGCGTTGGGACATGGAGACCTACTGGAGATGGATGGAGTGTCAGTCAATGATGAGATGGAGATAATGAATGGCTGCTGATGGATGGAGTTATGGGCCAGCTGTTTGCTACTGGAACAGATACTATTGTATTTACTAAAGACTTGCCAATGTGTCAGGATGTGACACAAGGTCAGTTGTTATTGTGGGGAGCCCGAGCACATGCACTCAGGCCACTGGTTAAAATATTGGTCAATTTTTACACAGCCCCCACTTGCATGGAATGGGGCAGAGGAAAGCAATGCGTAAATGGATGGTAGAACAGGGTTTGTGAAAAATTCAAAACTTATTATGGTTTGAAATATTAGAATAAAAAAAAAAGAAGTCGAGAGTGGTGAAGTAAGTGGAGCTTAGTAGTTCAAATCTCATCTGCTTCTCTCAGGATCCTTCTCTGCTTTCCCTATCCTCAAATCTCCCTCTTCTTCTCTTACAACTTTGTATGCCCTTTCTTTCCTCTCCAACTAATATGTTGCTTCATCAAATTCACCAAAACAAAAAAATCTCTAACTCCTATTTTTAGCGGAGTTTTATAGTTTCTTTCTACCTTCTCATAATAATTCATCCCCCCCCATTGGTTTGCCATAATGTCTTTCTACTAAAGAAATCACCTGTTGCTGCTGCTTGTTCTCCCCCACCATGAGGTAAGCAACGTTCCATTTTTTCTTCTTCCTTTCATTCAAACTGCACTTATTAAGAGCTACAAAGGACAAGAAGATTTGAAAAACCATAATAGCCTGTGTCATGAAATAAATAGAAAAGAAAAAGAATGGTGAAAGTACTAATGAATGTTGTATTAACTAGGCTTTGATTATTTTATGAAAGTCAAATCCTTACAATCAAATTTAGTTTTTGTTATAGTAAGGGATATAATGATGTCATCAAACAATTCCAGGAGATTGCATATACAAGCACAGATGTGAAGAGATGGCCACTGATGATTTAAGCATTCTGAAAGGAATAACCGATAGAAAATAACAATCTGGCTTTCCCTCCTGAGGCCAATGGACTGACGATGAGAGAGTCTATGCTGATGACATAGATGTTCATAGTCAAGATAAGAATAATCTTGAATAAAAAAATCAATATATACTGCAAAGTATTGCAAGAAATAGGACAAGATAAACCTTTCCAAAACAGAAACTATGATCTGGAATCAGAATGAAAGCATTTACATACAATGTTTTAGGTGTGAGTTTATAGCTGATAATAATATTATTAAGCTTTTTTCCTTCAAGAATTATGTTCTTTTTTAATTAGGGTAGCAGTAGTAAAATCAAAGCTAGAGGCTGGGGAGATTCCTGCAATTCAGAATTTCCTTCTTGGTCATTTTGACAGTTTTATTGGTTGCTGGGAAGGGGACATGTGTGTGTTAAGCATATGTTATCTTTTAATTCTTTGGGAGTATGTATGATGTGTGCAAGTGTATATATTAGTATGGGTGTATGTATAAGTGTGACACCTCAACACCTCTGCAAGCATGTCTGTCTTGTGTGGGTGAGAAATGTGGATAGGGGGTTGATTTGTGGGGTTAGTGTGGCAGACATGATGAGGCAGAACCTGGGACGAGCACAACTGGTTGTGACTTGCCTTTTCCCCGCCAAAAATGAGCCCGTATTTGCTTAGCATGTAAGGCTACTGTAGTTGAAATGAAGGAGAAAAAAAAAGCACTTACTGCTCTGCCGTAATCCGTCCTCGGCCAGATAACGTAAAAGAATAAGGGGGGACTTGCATTGCCTTTTTATGCAATGAATATGCAATGCATTATGGGACAGAGATGCAATGAATTGTGGGATCGCATGAAGACACAAGGGATTATGGGTATATGGACAAATATAAAAGCACCTAGTTTTTCCCAGTTCCAAAAAGGCTTGGAGTGACGTTCATGGTTGGCGGCTGGAAAAGTCTATTTGTGCGATTTTGAGACAGAACTCAAGTAGGAATGACTAGAGGTTGGAATACCAGTTGGGAGAGCTCGAATTTACTCGCTGGTGGCCGTTTTCTTTTTATTTCACCACAGTTACATATATATATATATATATATATATATATATATATATATATATATATATATATATATATATAAACAAATATATCATGTGAATTTCAGCTTATATCTATGTTTATTCAAAATATTTATAATAAATTTTTGGTAGTGTGAGATTTTATTATGCAACTTCAAGATTTTTCATCACATTGTAAATAAATATATATAAAAGTTTAGTCATTGATACTTAGTTCTTAATTTAAGATGTAATTTTACAATATAAAAAATACAATGCTGGAAATTGTAAAAAGCAGAAAATATGTCATAGAACAATGAAAAAAATTGAAAAAATTGGCAAGATCAGTACAAGGACAAAAAATGACTTTAATAATGTCACAAAAAGAAATTTAAGAAAAATTAAAAATATTGATTGATTGATTTTACAGATTATTTAAAACTAGATAATATTTTTAAATTGTAAGAATTTTTGGAAGATAATAATGATTTGTAGCTAATTAACCTATAGCCGGGGAGGGGAGAAAAAATGTGTTCATAGCTTTTCTGAGGGTATTTGTGTGTAAATGAATATAACAAACCTGACTGGAATTGGAACTCAGCTCTCCAATTTTGAGCCATTATTCTTTAAACCAGCTACACATCTAAACTGACAGCACCTGCTATTTCCAAGCACTCCACCATCTAGGTACTGACCAGGTTTGACATTGCTTAATTTCAGTGATCGTATGAGGATCAGTGTTTCAATGTGATATATTGTCTTAAGCCAAAAATTAAAAGAGTATTAAGTGAAAAAAGTGGAATGATCAATAAGAAAATAGAAGATTGTGATATGAATGCAAAGAAAAGATGCAGAATATTAAGAACATTTGTTAAAGACATGAAAGCAAAAAAAGTACCAATTAAAAATTATAAGTTTTCATTTACACTATTTATATTGTTTGGACTGTTCTCCTCATCTTTGTTGTCACATTTACAACATTTTGACTGTTGTACTCTCCAGCCTTCTTCAGGTGATATATGTTGAAATTTTGAACCAAACCCTTTATTTCATCCACTGGGGTAGATTGTACTTGTTCCATGTGACGTTCCTCTTCTGTATATCTCAGTTTCAGTTATTTCCCTTTACTAATTCAATTCTCCAAGTTTTTTGTTCACTTTTGCTGTGGCCAAGTATTGAACTTACAACTCTTTGGTTCAATTCACTGGATTACTTCAATCAATGCTTTTATCCACTGATAGAACAATCTACTCCAGTGGATGAAATAAAGGATTTGGTTCAAAATTCCAATCACCTGAAGAAGGTCAGAGTGTACAACAGCTGAAATGTTGTGAATATGACAACAAAGAGGAGGACAACAGTCTGAACAATGTAAATAGCATAAAGAGTTACAAAGCCTCATCTCAGAAATATAGAAAAAGATATGTTTTCATGTTAGAAATTTTAACATTAGCTACACTAATATTATCAACTGCAGTGGTTATTATTCAAATTTCTGATGAGCTTAAATCTTTAGAAAAAGCAAAATCAACAGATGTCAAAAGGTGCACTGTTGTATCAAAACTAAATAGAGGATGCCATTGTTGATTGCAATGATGAATTTAAGATTAAAAGAAAAAAGAAAAACTTTTGAGAGAATTTAGTGGTGGAGGATTGAAATAAATTTAAAAGAGCAAGAAAGTAGAGAAACTTGAGAAAGTTTAAGTTAAAACTTACAAACATGTACATCTCTGCATATACGACAATGTTCACTACTATAAAATTTCACTAATACTGTTTTTCAGACTATTCCCACACCTGCAACAGGCTGTGGAATAGTGGGGAGAGGAATTGTATAAATCTTTGCTCACAAGATCCAATAAAAGTAGTCATTTTTTGTCAGTTTGCTGGTAACTAAATTGGTTTCTTCATCAAACCTATTGACACATTTGTGCCTCCTTTGATTAATGATTCATCATAGATTTGAAGACATGAAAATGCATGTAGAATGTAAACACACACGTACATAGAAATATAATGCATGTAATGAGACTACTCAACCACTCTTAAATATACAATGTATGTGTACACATATTTGTTCTTTCATAAAAGCATATTCAGTTTAATTCATATACATGCACACTCACAGATATGTAGACAACTACAATGAATACAGTTTGTTAGAATGAAGTAAAGGAATTCTTGTGAAATGGATAAAGATTAAAAAAGATGTGTTGTATGTGCTACAGTGCTACTAAATGATTCTTGGTGTGAATGCATTTCTAGTTTCTTGCAGCATTGTCATTTGAATGTTCTGAAGAGCGATAAAGAATACAAGGGGAATAGTGGGGTATACGATAAATACAAAGAAACAGGCAAAGGAGCTGTTAAATAAAAAATGAGACATTAAGAACACTTCAAGAACATTGTTGTCAGAATTGTGGTTCATTCTAAGAAGTAGGTCTAGCAAGGAAAAATATTTACCAAGTCTGGCACAAGAATATAGCTGTTGTGATTTCAAATAGAATCAAATGAGTTTTAAGACACTTCACAAACTACTGAACTATAACTTGGAAAAAAATCATCTAGGGGTTCTCAACCACCATGCTATGAAAAAATCATCTAAGGGTTCTCAACCACCATACCATGAAAAAATCATCTAGGGATTCTCAACCACCATGCCATGACACGGTGATTGAGAATATGTCATGGCATACATTATGTGTGCATGGAAGTAGGAATGGTACAATATTAGTATTTGAATAAATGAATAAGTATTAAATTTTTTTTTCAGATAATTCTTAAAGTAAGTTCATATTTGTGTATGTATTTTTTTAAAAAATACATGGTTTTATTTCATAACATTTAAATGAATACCCTTTAAAAATTTTGCTAAGTGTACTGGGATATTTTCATTTGCTCCTAGGTGTGCTGTTGATTAAAAAGGTTAAGAAACACTGGATTAGAATAAGTCAATTAAAGATTTTAGATTCACTTTTTCATATTGTATTTTATGCTGAGATTTTCAGAGTAACAATTAAGAACATTGTTATTGACTATGACTAATTCAAATTATTTATTCATGTTACTTTTATGAACATTTTTTAAAAAGTTTAAAGCTTTCATGTCTTTTCTGGAGAGTAGCTGAATTTATTTGTTATGTTCCCTTCAAACAGAAATCATTGACTTCTCAAAAGACAAAGTAGACCAATGTATGAAGTAGATTTAATTTCATTTTCACCAATATGAGTAAGAGCAAAAACAATAATATCATCATTTTCTTATTATTATGATTATTTCTTTTACATTTTACTAAAATTGATCAGAAGCTTTTGTCTGTTTCAAACCTAAAAAATAAACATGAAAAGAAAATTTAAATTTGATTAATCGTTTTGTACATCAGAAAGAAATGATAACATTGGCATACCTTCCACTCAACCAAGCCACAGATACAATGTTGATAGGGATGAAAATGCAGAAATTATGAAACACGGGAGAATTACAACACATTTACATCTGCTTCTCAATTTGTGGTTCATTAATAAATTAGTTGCCATTTTGGTTGCCTTTATTTAAATTGCCTTTCGTCTTTTTCTTCTATCATTTGCTCCACACTTCTTTCATTCTGGCTGGACTCATGTGAAGATTTCACAAGGCTTAAAATACTTTGTTTTCAATTGGAACAGTAATGGAGCCTTTGATGTTATCGCTGGCAGATCCAAGCTAAAATCAATGAAGCATTTCTCATAGTTATTCCCAACAATACAAATCCAAATTAAATTTACCAATTTAAACTTCCAGTTCCAGCTCTTATTTATTGTCATGGCAGAAATAATGAAGCATGGAGAAATTTATTTTCTGTTTTTTCATTTTAGATTTTAGAAGTATTTTTAAAAGTATCCCCAAAAGCAAAAATGTATAGTTTTATTGAAATGTTTAACTTAGAACTTTCTATGAGTCATGGCTATTTTGCTAAAATATAAAAAATGTAATATTTTGGATGAAAATAATAAGGAATGTGTCTATGCCCGGATTACTTTACATAGCACCTGATTTTATATATGTCTCTCCATATATGAAGCCGAATACGATAGTGAAATATATAAATTCCAAATCCAACCACTCTCCTAGCATTATTAAGCACATCCCGAAAGATATCTAGTGCAGACTTTCAAGAAATCTAAAGATATCTTTGAATCCAAGAAAAAGCATATAAAACAGTATTGAGAGAGGAGGGTCACAACAAAAAATTGAATCTTAATCGTCAAACAAACCAGCAATTGAGGAATAGAAATAGGAAAAGAGATATTATCTGGCTCAACCCCACGTTTAATTTAGAAGAACTAATATAGGAAAATATTTTTTAAACTGCTTACTAAGTATTTCCCAAAGACTTCTAATCTACACAAATTTTTTAACAGAAATATTGTAAAATTAAGTTATTGCTGCACCAACAATCTAGATAGTATAATAAAGAAATACAACACGAGGAATTTCAAAATGAACGTGCATACTAACGATACCGACATCAGCCACTGCAACTATATGGATAAAAACAAGTGTCATTTGGATGGTAACTGTAATACTGCAAGCGTCATCTAAGACGGGGGTGGAAGATTTTACAGGGCAGAACAAAGCCTATATGGGATGCACAGGTGGTACATTCAAGAAAAGGTTGTATAATCATAGGTCTTCTTTTAAATTGGAGAGCCATAGGCATTGTACAAAGCTGGCCAGGCATGTGTGGGAGTTCAAAAGAGATGTAGTAGAAGCCTCGGTATAAGATAGAGTGTTTTGAGAAGAGTTAAGTCTTGCAGTTCTAATGGCAGTCTTTGCAAGTTGTGTCAAGAAGAAAATATGGCCTTTGTGATATACCCGGACAGAGACAAACTGTTGAATGAACAGTCTGAAATGATATCCAAATGCATACACGTTAATAAACGTACTCTGGCCCAATACAAACCCGGATGATTATATTTACACAAATATTTTTTCTTTTCTTACTTTCAGTTCTTCCCACTCTTTCCTCACCCCCCACCCTTCTGATAATTTTACTTTATAGCACCAAGTTATATAAGAGGACTAAAATAGTGCTACAAAATAAATATTTACTAAAAACCACCTGATGAGACTGTGATATTGAAACCTCGGTAGTGTTGAGTGTGAATTTTTTCAATTTTATTAGTTGCAGCGAAATTGAAAAAATTACCTCAAAGGGCGTAGTGCCTCGTGGGAGAAACTAAAAATAGTAAGTGAATTGAATAGTGAAGTTTTGTTCCGAAATAAAAAGTTAATGTAGTAGCATACATGACAAAAGGAAAACAGTTAAATTTATAGGGTGAAGATTGGCTACGCTTGTTTAATTTATGGAATGAATCAATCAATTCTATTTTTGAGTCCGTCAGATGCTCAAATGTGAATATTGACAGTTTAAAGAAAAAAAAATTATCCAAGAGTATAAAGACTTGTTCACATAGGAATTGGGTGTCTGCACTAAAGCAAAGGCACCTCTACAGGTAAAAGAAAATGTGAGACCGACTTTTAAGCCAAAGATGTTTCACCTTTGCTGCCATTGAGACAATGAACAAGAAACTGGATAGTCTACAAAATATGGGAGTTATTTTACCAGTCGACTTTTCAAGTTGAGCAGCGCCCATTGTAATTGTCAAAAAAAGACTGGTAAATTACAAATGTCTGCGGATTTTTCAACGGGTTTGAATAACGCCCTACAAGGCCATAATTATCTGTTACCAACGGTCGAAGAAGTATTTACAAAATTTAACAGAGCTATGTTCTCCAAAATAGATTTGTCGGATGTGTACCTTCAAGTTGAAATGTAATAAATAAGGAATTTCTTACCATTAATACTCAAAGTGTTATTTTGGTTTAATAGACTACCATTTGGTGTAAAATTCGTTCCGGAATTTTTCCAGCAAATTATAGATACTATGCTGGCCGGACACGAATTTTTAAGTTAGATGCTTCGATGATGATATGATTCAAAGCAAAAGGGTAGGCGAACACAGAAGCCACATAGCAAGAATACTTGAACGAATAAGAGAGTTTAACTGTCAAATGTCACATCAATATTTATGTCACAAGTTAAATATTTAGTCCAAATTATTGATAAAGATGGTCGTAGACCGGATTCTGAAAAAATGAGGGTCATAAAAGATATGCCGGATACTTCAAACATTTCTACATTACAATCATTTTTAGAAATGGTAAATTTATTATAGTCAGTATATACTGCAGCGAAAATGTATGTAGTGAGATGGGATTGGTCAGTTGACTACTAGTAGGCATTTGAAAAAAATTTAAAAATACTAACTTCTGAGCTTGCACTGGTGCATTTTGACCCTTCATTTGAAATAACAGTAGCTGCTGATACTAGTAAACGGTATCGGAGCTATATTACTACACAAAAAAGGACAGAAAAAAACTGCTGTTACTCATGTGTCAAGAACTTTGTTACCAGTGGAAAGAAATTATAGCCAAATTGAAAAAGAAGCATTATCAATAATTTTTGCTAAAAAAATTACACAGAATGTTACACGGTAGAAGGTTTGTACTACAAACCGATCATAAACCACTTTTTGAAATATATGGCTCTAAAAAAGTCATTCCCGTACATTCAGCAAACCACCTACAACGATGGACTATGATGTTGCTAGAATGATTTCACTACTGAATATTTGCCATCTAAAGAAAAGGGATATTCAGATAGTCTGTCGAGATTAATACACTCATTGTCTCGATAAAAACTGAGGAAGAAATAATATATACTCTATGGAATAAAATAACATGTAACAACGACGCTATATCACCTAAAACTAAAAGGATGTGCAGAATAATTTGTAGATACTTTTAAAAGAGCCTTGAAAGAATGATGGGGTAGAGAGAGGAAATGGAAGAGTCACTTCAACAATTTTTGGCCGCTTATTGGCAAACTCCAAACCTAAACATACTTAATGGTACTTTGCCGACAGAAAAAAACGTCAGTATTTGATAAACTGTTGCCGACGAGTACACTGATAAATAATATTACAACCTTTTTTCAAAAAGGCAAACCAATATTATTTCGGATTTACCAAGTAGGTTGTGGGGGTATATTCACTGACACCATGTGGTCATAAGTTTCGGCTTGTGTTCGCTAGGAAAAACAGAACAAACAAACGTACACAATAACAATAAAAAACATGGTATGATAATTTCATACAATTTTATTTTTGTATTTGTGTGTGTGTGTTTTATATTACAATTGTGATAAAGTTCATGTTATAAAAGAGAGTAAGTCACTCCGTAATATCACAAGTCCTATCATGGAGGTTTTTAAACACGTATTGTCATCCCGACAGTTCTTGGGCAAAGAGGTTGAATCTTACGTCTCTTGGCTGGATGTTCATATTTCCGACAGGAACAGTCCCTGATGCATGCTGGGAGTAATTTTATTATTTTTATTTATTTATTTTAAACGAGGTTTAAATTTTTATTTTATTTATAATTTTTATTATTATTATTATTATTATTATTATTATTATTATTATATTTTATTTTTATTTATAATAATAACAATGTTCCTACAAGGTAAACAAAAATGGGAACCTGGAAGGATCTACAAATGTGTCAACAAAGTGATGTATTTGATTTAAGGAAAAATGACATACACAAAAGGCATATAAACCAATTAAGACCCAGGAAATATAAAGAAAGGGGCCAGACATTATTATTGGAGCAATTATGTAAATTTTTCCTGATACACACTTCAGTTTTTTGGGGTTTTTTTTACAGGGGGAGATGTAATTTTTTCCTGATACACACTTCAGTTATATTTTTACAGGGGGAGATGTTATACCCAAGTGACGAGGTAGACCCGTCTGTATGTGTATAAATGTGAGAACGAAACGTGGGACTAGGGGAGACAGCAAAAACCATATTTAGTGGCAATTGGAGAAAGTACAGTAGTAATCTGCAACAAGACTTTAAGAGTGACTGAACTCAACTAAGTAATAGACACATTACAATAATAACAACAGGTTTATTGAATATTAAAACTGGTGAATACAATGTTTCTATTATCTACTGAATAATTAAGTTCTACCCTGTTGGATGGTGGCCTAAGAAATCCAGCAGTAACTGCCATAATTTGATGGAAGTAAGACTGCCTGTCACCTCTCGCACACTTCTGTCCTGTGTTTGTTTGTGTGTTTTCCTTGGTCAACTCTCTGGTTGAAAACCCCTATTAAAATTTGATATTAATGTATCTAATTTTTCCACTTCCTATCACCCTATCTTAGGAAATCTTTCATAAACCATATGGCTTCTTTTATAAAAAGAAATTCAGTTATTCTTTTTTTATGTAAGAATATAAGCATTTTGGGTGAATAGCACTAATGTAAACAAACACCGAATTTGTGTTCTCAGAACCAAGAAATTCTTATAGCACATTAATCATGTCTTCTTATCAGAGGGACGTGGATAGGTTGGTGGAAAATTTGGTTTTGTTCAATTTTACTGAATCTTGACTAGTTATTTCTGGGTTTGATTCTTTTTTTAACTGTTTTTAAATTCATTTTATTGTCTAAAACATTATTCTTTTCCATCTTTCTCGTAACAATTCAATCTATTCTTCTGAAAATTTTAATAATTATTATCCAATTAGTGTTCCCTCCAGATAAACATCCAGTGATTTCATGCAATTCAACGTTTAACGGGACCAGTGCCCTGTTACAAGTATATACATATTTTATGTATATTTTAATTATCTTATATGCATATTAAATATTTTATACATATTTTAAAATGTTGTCTCCTGTAGTGAAAGGTATTCTATTTAATGTTTTGGTGTCTGAAGAAATTGCAATTTTAGGATTTTACAATATTTTCCCAGTATCTTTATTATAGAATAAACACTTTTACAAGAAACAGTATTTGTCACATTAAACACAACCAAGATAAATATTAGTAAATAATACCAAAATATTGTACAACAACCATTGTAGAGAAAGATTAAAAATATTAAAGCTATTATTATCAGTCAGTTATGTGACATGTAACCAGGTCTGTCTGCTATTTAGCTATAGCTGGGGGAGAAGAAGAGGATTCATAGCATGTAAGTGAATGTAATGGATTCAACTGAAATTTGAACTTGGCTCTTCAATTTCTCAATCTGAGCCACTATCCATTATTCCACCATAACACCTATAGACAAAAGATTAAAAAGGCTAAAGCTATTATTATACAAAAACAAAACATTAAATAAAATATCTTTCACAAGAGACAACATTTTAAAATATGTATAAAATATTTAATATGCATATAATTAAAATATACATAAAATATCAACTTAAACATGTTTTGTTTCTTTCGTATAATAATAGCTCTAGTATTTTGAATTTCTCGCTACAGTGAGTGCTGTACAATACTTTGATATTATTTACTAATATTTGTCTTGTGTTAATTGTTTTATTTTTGTTGTTTTTAATGTAGCAAATACTGTTTTTTGCAAAGTGTTTATAATAACATAACATTAACATAATAAAACAATATTTATAGATATTAGAAAAATATTGCAAAATCTTAAAATTGTAATTTCTTCAGGCACCAAAATAAAAAGATTTTAAATAATTTCAGTCTATGAGTCAAATTTAATATGAGATTATGTGTACTTTGCAAAGTTTAGAATTTGATATTGTAGAAGACTCAATTCAGTTGCAAGAGGAGAACAATCGATGTTCATAGATCTTTAAAGATAAAAAAAATTTTGTGGAACAAATATAAAGATTTTCCAGTTACTGTTAAGGTCCACAAAGTCAAAGACAAGGATGGAAACAAGTGGGCTTTGTGGCTTCTGAATTCATTAATGTCAGAAAGGACAGCTCAAAAAATGTGTGGTGACTACAGCTGTCAGTTGGAAAAGATGGAGATTTCAGAATAGAGTTTACTGCATGGCCTCAAGAGGGACTCCTGATTGAACAACAGTTACCCAGTCAGAGTCCTAAATTAGTAAGGGTTTCAAGCTCAAGGTTGATCCTTGAATGGTAAAGGGTTAGTTCTCTTTAGTATCTTTTTCAAATTCTTAAACTAATTTAGAGATTTTTGAGCTACTTTCTATGGTTTTTGCTTGTTTCTTTCATGGGAATACAAGTGACTGATTTCATATTTACTTTAAAAGAGAAGAATTGCAAAGGTAAAAATTAAAATGAACAAATCTGTTATAAGAATTGATAACTAGTATTCATCTTCAACTGATGTTTATTAATGGTTAAATAAAACTTAGAATTCATATTAAAATTCTAAGAAATTAGAGTTTGAGCTATTTAATTCACCTTCTCTTATACCATTTAAGAGCAAGGACATTATTTTATTCACTTAACCTTAGATATTTATGCTTGACAGCCTTATCTAAAAATTACTTAATACTTTTTTTAAAAGAATATTGAAATGAAGCATAAAATCTTACATTTGGAAAAAAGTGTCCATTGTTTAAAATCACAAAATAATTTGTTGTCTTAAGACAAAGTAGAAGGTGATCTGAGGTGGAAGTTGGGTGGAATAAAGAAACAAATTAGACACTGGTTTGGATAAATGACCAAATATTTATTTTCATTTACAAAATATGAAAATGTTTCTGGTAAGTCGCATAGTAGAGCGTTCAAGTGTACAGTGTATGAGGTGTGAAATGAGAGTGTGAAAAAGGAGTATGCATAAGCTGGCTGACTACTTGTTGGCAATCAGTTTGGGCTTGTCACATTGATAGTGGAGTCTATTCTCTGTGTTCACAGGAGGTTGTTTTCACAGCCTAATGGTTGAATGGGCAGTCAGGCGTGCTCTTGTGTAACCTCTATGGTTAGTGTGTGTGAAGTCTCTCTCTGCTTGCTTCCCTTTTGTCTGGCTTCTCTTATAGCCTATATAAGGGAAATGCACAAATGTAGTTGTAGATATCTGTGGCAAGCAAGAGTTGTGTTGATAATGGCCAGCACTCTGGCATATTTGTGTTTGTTTTAAAATTTGTTTTGAGTAAAGTGTGGCTTGTGTGTGACTTAGCTAGATGAAAATTAGTGTGTAGTTAGAAATATGTTTTCTAATAACTGCATAAATTTGGCTTTAATTTGTTATCTCTATGTGAAAATTGTGTTTTTCTGCTACAAATACTCCTTTACTAGAGAAAATGCTGCATTGAGAATTTTCTCAAAATATTGTTACAAAGAAATTGTACAGGGAAAGAAAAAAATGAATTGATTTGGTTACAAACTATCAAAAGTGGTGTTGGATATAGAGTTAGTCAGACAAGTTAATTCTAGAACATTTGCTGTCCAAAAATATTTGCTAAAATTGTGCCTTCAAAATCCTTTTGAAAGTAGTGACTTATGTTAGGAACTGGTATAGTTTGTATGTAGCTTGCTGCTTGGAGGTGATATAATGTTTTGGAAGGTTATATCTATTAACAGCTAAAAGTACCTGAGGGGTTGAAATGCAAAAGGTTGGTTGTTGTATATATGTCTTTTATGAGTTGAATCTGTTGGGCCAATGGATGTGTCAGACTGATCTTGTGTGTTTGGTATGATCTGTAACATCCTCCTTGAGTTGATCTGGGGTAAAAGTTTGTGGTTTCATAGTTTGTTTTGGTTTATTGACATGGGCTAGTTTGATTCTATCAGTCGATACGTTGTCTGTATGACCATTTTGTTTGATGGTGAAATATTCCTCTGCTTTATCGATCCCTCGGAATTGGCCCTCATATACTGGTTGAAGTGTGTTTTTTACACTGTCTCTTCTTGCAAAAACCAAATTCTTCAAGAAAAGATCTTTAGGCATGGATGTATCTTTCAAGGTTTGTTTTGGGAAGATAGGTCACTCATTGTTGCTTTTAAATTTTTCATAAAAGTGCTTGTTGGCTGAATTTCTGGTGTGTCCAGAAAAAGCTGTACTGGCAAAACCAATTGGGTTCCATATACCAATTCTGCTGTGGTACATTGCAAATCCTCTTTGATGGTGTAGCTTAATGCTAAGAGAATTAAAGGTAAATTCTTGTTTCAATGTGTTAGACTGTGGTGCGCAGCAAGGGATGCTTTAAGCTGTCTGTGGAAACACTCCACTAGTCCATTTGCACATGGGTGATATGCAATTGTTTTCATGTGTTTTGCTCCTAGCAGTTGTGTTAGCTCCTTAAACAGAGTGGAATGAAATTGGGGACCTTGATTGGTTGTGATCCTTTCGGGTATGCCAATGTTTGCTATCCATGATCAAATAATTTCTTGTGTGACTGTTTAACTTGTAAAGTCGATGAGAGGTATTGCTATGGGCCATCTTGTAAACTAGTCAATGATCATTTATGTATTTGAATCCAGTGGATAGTGGGAGTGGTCCAACGAAATCAATGTGGATATGTGTGAATCATTGATCAGGTTTGCTAAACTTTCCCAATGGGTGATTTTGTATGTCTGGATTTTATTCCTCTGACAAAGCACACAATTCTTTGTTCAGGAACGGATGTCTGTATTCATATGAGGCCAGACAAAACAGTCTCTGATCATTTTCTCAGGAACCCTTTTCCAGGCTAAGCCATGTTATGGAATTTTTCAAAAATATATCTTTGCATTGTCATTGGGATGAATGGCCCCGGGCCTAGCTATAGATATGTTACACTAGATATCAAAAGTGCTAAAAGGAATAGGAATTTTTGTCAACTGTAAAGAGGTTTCTTTTCATAGCAAGTTAAAAGAAGGATCTTGTTCTTGTTCTTGGGCTAGTTGTTTATAGCTTGTCCACATTAACAGTATTTACTGTGGCACTTGACAAAGTATCTGAGATTATGTTATTTTCCCCATAGATATGTCTTATAGCAGTTGAAAATTGAGCTACAAAATCCAAATGTCTGATTTCTTGGGGTGAATATTTGTCTGCTGTTGTTTGGAGGGAATATGTGAGTAGTTTGTGGTCTGTGAAGATTCTGAAATTTCTTCCTCCTAATATGTGTTTGTAATGTTTGACAATAATGTACATTGCTAGTAGTTCTCTGCCAAAAATGTTGTATCTTTGTTGTGCAGGCAAAATGTCATTGAAAAAAATAGATATAGGTGTTATTTCTTCATTTGGGGTTTGTTGTAATATGGCACTTATTGCATTTTCTGATGCATCTGTTGCAACAGTCAATTTCACCTCTGGATTGATGTATTGCAATTTGGTGCAATTCCATAATTCTTCTTTGGTTTTGTTAAATGCTAGTTTCACTTCATTAGTCCACTGCACATTTTCTTTGATTTTCTTTTCAACAGAATTGTCAATGGTGCAAGTAACTCTGAACAGTGCGGTATGAAACATCAGTAGTAGTTCAGGATTCCAATAAATCTCCATAATTGACTTATGGAGTTTGGCATTGGAAAAGAACATATGGCATCTACTTTCTCAGGCAAATGTGTTATACCAATTTTGTTTATCCTGTGACCTAGAAAAGATAAAGATGAGACACCAAAAATGCATTTGCTGGGATTTTGATTTTTAATCCAAAATATTGCAAACATTGTAGAACTTGTTGTATGTGAAACTCTTGTTCTGTTTCATTTGGTAGTAGCTATAAGTACATTGTCTGTGTATGTGTACACAAAATCTAGTCTGTGAAAAATTTTGTCTATGAAGTGCTGAAATGTTTATGCTGCATTTTTGAGACCAAAAGACATTTTTAAAAATTTGAAAGTTCTATGATGTTGTTATGGCTGCTTTTTCGATGTCTTCTTGGCTATGGAAATTTGGTTGTAAGCTCGGATCAGATCTATTTTAAAGAATACTGTTTTCTCTAGTAATGCAGAAGAGAAATCCTGTAGATGTGGGATGGGATTACTATTGGGGGTTGTTATTCTATTCAGAGCTTCATAGTCTCGACAGGCTCTCCAGTCTGGGCTGTTTCTCTTTGGCACCATGTGTAACGGCAATACCCAAGGATTACTAGACCAACAGATTATATTTAAATCCAGCATCCATTGAAATTCTGCCTTTTGGTGATTTTAAATTTATCCAGTGATGACCATCATGGTGCTGCATGTACTGGTTTTCCAGTGGTGATTATCATATGCATGGAATTATGTTTTAAATTTTTATTCTCTGTCACTAGGTTGGTTATGTTTCTGAATTCCTTTATCAATGTCCTGTATGTGTTGTTATCAGGTAGTGCTGCTCTGATTTCCATTGAAGGGGTATTCATTGGTGAACCCTTCATGAATAGGGACGTTGAGATGTTCACTAAATTTTGCATTTTAAGGTCCACAATAAAACCATAGTGACACAAAAAATCTGTGCCTAAAATCTGCACTTTGACATCAGCACTTATAAATGTCCATGTTAGTGAACATCTAAGTCAAATATACAGAGTGAGGGATTTTTCTCCATAAGTGTTTATAATGGTATTGTTTGCTGCTACTAGGGATAATTTGTGGGATGTTTGTTTTTGCCAGTAAAATGCTTAAATCAGCACCGGTGTTGACTAGAAATCACAAGCCAGAGATTTTGTCTGTGCTATAGAAAAGATTATCTTTGAAAGATCTGGAACTTGTGTTCAATGATACTAATCAATCTGTCACTGTCCTTGCTGTAGGAGTGTGAAATATACATGGGGGTACATTTTTTGACGTTAATTCCATGACACCAGTGATACCAACAATATTTTCAATCACGGCTTAAACTCTGATGTCTGCTATTGGACTGTCTCCCTCTGCTGTTGTCTTGCTTGTGTTGGTGTCGTAATGCATGCCTCTCTTGAACAAGTTATTTAATACAAATGTTTTTTTTTAATCATTTCTTCCAACCTGTCCACCTTTGATTTTTCGGGCATAGTTGAAGTGTTGATGGTGGGTGTGATGTGAACATCATGTATATTATTCTCCATTTTGGCTAACATGTTGAGCTCTGATTTTTCAGTCAGTGGTGTGAGAATTTTAACTGTGTTTATGGGTAGCTTATCTAGTCACAATTGTTGTAGCAGGTTTTCATCAATAGAATTGCTACTTAAAGGGTTCTTCCTATGTCTTAGTAGCTGTGATAGTGATCTGCCGTCAATTTCTATGTGCTTAAAAAGTTCTTGTATTTGGGCCTGGTCTGATTTCCAATTCTTTTTAGAATGTTGTATGGATTTGTGGTTGGGATGTGCTCAATTATGTTAACCTCTGTAGCTGTATCTACAGGTAGAACTTCTAATATTTAAACGAAGTTCATTTGCTTTGAAGTTATCTTTTGGATCTGCGATGAAGATTATACTTGGTTGAACCAGGCCCGAGAGTTTCTTCTGTTAAAAGGAAGGAAAAGAATGATGCTTAGTCTTGCTTTGTGTTGTTCAGTAGACATGTCTGAAACTGACAATGAGACATTTTCCATTTTTACAGTCATATTTGTTTGCGTGGTCAACAGTTGATCCAAGGTGGAAGCTGGTTGGAGTAAAGAAACAAATTAAACACTGGCTTGGAGAAATGGCCAAAGATTTATTTTCATTTACAAGATATGAAAATGTCTTATAGTGTAGCATTCATATCTATGGCATATGAGGTGTGAAATGAGAATGTAAAAATGGAGTATGCTTAAGCCAGCTGATTGCTTGTTGGTTATCGGTTTGGGCTTGTTGTGTTGATAGTGGAGTCTGTTCTCTTTCTATGTTAACAGGAGGTCATTTTCACAGCTTAATGTTCAGACGGTCAGTCAGCCAAGCTCTCAGGTAGCTTCTTTGGTTAGCATGTGTGTGTGTGTGTGTGTGTGTGAAGTCTCTCTCTCTACTCTCTCCCCTTTTGTCCAGTGTCTCTTATAGCCTATATAAGGAAATGCACAAACGTAGTTGTAGACATCTGTGGCAAGTGAGACTTGCGTCGATAATGGCCAGTTAAGTTTGTTTTAAAATTTGTTTTGAGTAAAGTGTGGTATGTGTGTGACTTAGATGAAAATTGGTTTGTATTTAGAAATATGTTTTCTCATAATTGTATAAATTTGGCTTTAATTTATTTCTATGTGTAAATTGTGTTTTTTTGCTACAAAGGAATTGGATAATATGACTGAAATATAATTGAGCTACAGATGAACAGAATTTTATTCTAAAATATATTTTGTAAAATAAAAAAACTAGAAAAATTTGTACCCAAGAAATTTCATGATTTTAAAATATTAATAACTTTTTTATTTTTTGTAAAAATAAATAAATAATGATGTGGTAGTGACAAACTGGAGAATAGAATTTAATGCAGAAAGAAAATCTATTGTCAAAGTCAACATAAGAGAAGTCTTTTTCCTGGAAAGCCCTTGTCCCATTGCATTTAATGAAAACAATATCTAATTAAATCTTGCAAAATTTTACTGGAATATATAAATTTAAAAAATCACAGGAAAAACTTAACTCTTTCATGGATGTGGATACCTTAAAAAATTGCTGAAAAAAATAGAGACTTTAATATAATTGATCAAAATCTTCATTAGGGATATAGGGAAAAGAGTTCTGAATTAAGAGATGTGCAACGTTAGTGTACAAAGAGAAAATAAAAGGAAATAAATTAATCAAGCAGAAAATTATCAAGAAATTGAATGGGGAAGAGAACAACAAGAATGGGGAAGAGGACAAATGTCTAAAAATCAATTAGAATAAAATGAAAGAAAAAATTAGCAAGGAAGACCTCAGTAAAAGAAAGAAAATATTAGAAATAAGACTTAAAAGCAAAAAATATGATCAACAGAATAAATTCTTAATTGTTTCTAGTTTGGGATACTCAGAACTCTTCCTAGATTGGGCAACTGAAGAACTAGTAAATTTTAATTACAAGACGATGTCGATAATTCATAAAATCTTGTACTTGAAGAATAATATATTTTATGTCAAAAGTAAAGTGGGAGGAGTTTGATTGTATGGATTTGGAAAAACAAGGTAGAGTATGGAAAATTAATTATAACAACCAAAAGTTATAATGGAACTGATAAAAAGACAAATGGGGGTTCGAAAATAATTCCAAATTTGTTGGTTCCAGTCATTGTAGGAATGGTTGCAAAATACTTTCTGCTCCCCAATTTATACACAGTACACAATAAAATAGGCCAGTTTCGGTTTTATTTCACTCAATCCTAGTCTGTCTTGTCATGAAGTCAGAACACTATGTTTGCTTGTCCAAACTTGTTGTGTGTCAACCCCAATTTTTAATTTGTGAACTTTTTGTCATATTACTGTTGCTTTGCCTTATTACTGTTAATTTGCTTCACATATATTATTTGCTTGTTTTATATAATTTTTTGTGCTGTTCTTTTTATTTTTTTTTCTTATTGCAAACTTTGTCAATTCTGTTCTGTCATTTATTTTACAATTAACCATAGCCACTCTGCAAATAATCTGAAAATGGAAAGAAAAAACCTATTTCAAGAGACAAACAAAATAAAGTGTAGGTAAGATAATGCAGATATTATTTTGAAGAGAGGAAAAAAATTGTTAATGCCAGTCCAGAATAATGATATAACAAAATACATAAAAACCAAGAGAGACAAGAGACAAACAACATATAAGACTATTATTCATATTATCATGGATGCAACAAGGTGGCTCTGATTGGGTGGGAAGAGTGATCTACTCAGAACTTTGCAAATGATTAAGATTTGACGATAGAAACTAATAATATGCACAAACTATAATATGAGAGAAGAAAGTAATCTGAGATTGAAATTTAAACCACTCAGCCAATCCGGGCCAGAATTCCAGATTTATTCCTTTTAAAAAAGAAGGAAATTAATCAAATGCTAAATGTCCAGCAAATTTCAGAGAAATTTTGTAAGAAAGTGAAAAGCTAATAAAATGTCTGAACCTTTCATAAGAACTGGAAAAAAAGGGGAACATGAAGATGATATATGTACTTATCATTGTTGGCATAATTGTAAAGAGTTTGGAAAAATTAGAAATAAGATGATATATGATGCTGAAATGAAAGCTTTCATGGCTTTACTGGGGTGTCTGAAGATATGAAGAAAGGTGCAGGAGACTTGGAGATTTTCACTCATTTTCCTTCTTTTCAAAAAGTTAGGATCACAGTCATAATTGCAGATTCCACCCAAATAATTCTGTAGGCTACTTTATACTAAATAAATTAATGAACTTAGCTATAAACATGCTAGACAATTTCTTTTGCACTTATCTGCGTGGATTCACAACAGACAGTGAAGTTTACTGAAATAAGCCATTTTGCTCACATCTTTACTAAAGCAATGCAGACTAGAATCTACTTTCTCCATTCAGTGATTTATATTCAGAGGCAGTTGTTTGGCATTAATGAACTAATTCCATATGGGAAGTGAAAACTTTCAGCTATTTGTTCCAACTGAATTGTTGATTTCTTGAGGAAGTAGACCAGTATTCCAAGTGTCAGGGCTAATGCTTGAATTGAAATTAGAGTCATCAAAAATGACATGAGTGCTTCCTTGACTGTTGGTATGAACAGCATTCTGGGTAAATCCAGAGATTGTTGAAATCTGTCAGGTTTTTCTTTTGCAGACATAGTATATAAACTTCATGTCTAACCATTTTTTGTGCAGCTTCAGGTGGAGGGGTTTTTGAATTCAGAGTTGGCCTTCTTCTAGACTGGTTGCCAACCCTGGATTGAGAACCATGGCTGCCTTAATTAGTCATGGCTTGTGTGGGAAAAGTGTTGAGAAAAGATGGATTCATATCTTTAAAAAGTTCAGAGTTGTCCAGAGTCTCAAAGACTGGTTGTCAATCAGCACTAGGTCACCCAGTCTGGCCTGCTATTTAACCCATTTATAGAAGGAGAAGAGATGGATTTATACTTTTCACAAGGGTATTTGTGTGAAAGTGAATGTAATGAACAAAGTCAGAATTGGCTCACTGACTTCTCATTCCAAGCTGTTAACCATTAATCTACCAGCATATCCATAAAGACCAGATTGAGATTGAACTGAAGACACTTGTAAGTTAATAATATTTTTTCAATACTAAATACAAACTCAGTGTAGTAGCTTTTATCTGTTATGTATGACAATGAATATAGAAAACATTTTCTAATATTGCCTGACCTGTTTAGATTTTCCTTTGTTGCATGTGTTTGTGCTCAGTAGTATAAGTGGAATGAACAAAACCCCAAAGATTGAAAATAATTGTTCAACAGCTTTTATCTTTGTTTGAAACGTGAGAGTGCAAAATAGTAGTATTTTGCGAGAAGAAAAATATGGGGTTTCCCAGTTAACAAAGTTCTTGAGTATTATAGTTGTTTTTATTGAGAGAGATTTCTCTGCTAGTTTCCATGGGAGGAACAAGAAATCTGAGTTCGAAACTGCTAGGACAGGCCTCATCTTTTGCAACAAGAGTTGTGTGAGTTTTCCTTTGGTAGGTGTCTCAAAGGAAGATTTCTCCATTAGTTCCTGTGGGGGGAATGAGAAATCTTACATCAAGCTGCCAAAACAGGCTTCATCTTCTTCAGTGAGGTTTCTTTATAGCTCTTTGAGCTGGACTTGAATATGGAGACTTCTGAAACAAGTGTGAGAAAGAGCAGACTGTGATTCTAGAGGCTGCTGAAAAGAAAAATGAAAATGCGGCTGAATATGGCTAGGTCATGGCTTTTATGACCTTTAGGACTTCTACTTATTATTTCCATTGCTGTTGTTGCTAAATCGAGCAAAGTAAGGAAGTGCCCACATGCCACATTAGCCAACAAGTGAGATAGTTTATTTACACTATTTACATTTTTGAACTGTTGTCCTCATCTTTCTTGTCATATTCACAATGTTTTGGTCATTGTATGCTCCAATCTTCTTCAGGTGATTGGATATCTGGAAGAGGCATGACATGTGAAACTAGAACAACCTATGATGTTTGGTTTGAAGTTCCAATCACCTGAAGAAAGCCAGAGTGTACAACAGCCAAAACATTGTGAATATGGCAACAAAGATGAGGACAACAGTCTGAACAATGTGTAGTGTAAACAGTGATGGAAGTTGTCTTCATATCTTCATCAGGACAAAAATATTGAATTTAAAATGAAAAGGACAAAAATCAAATTAAATTTTGAACAGATCTTCAAGAAATATTGAGAATTTTTGGAATCTTACAGAAATAAGACATTTTGTGTGAGACATGAAATATATTTGCTTGTATAAGCTACATGACACTTACACTCTTCCTCACCAAGCTACGTGACACTTATGCTCTTCCTCACCAACCTTTGTGACATGAAATATACTTGCTTGTATAACTCACACATCTGAAATGGGAATTCTTTCTTCATCTAAAACTTCTTTATCCTTTTGGCTGCAGAGGAAAACTTTACTCGCATCAGTTTCACAATTATAAAATCAAAGATAACTGACCATTATAGTAATTCAGATGAAAACTATGACTTTAATTTGTCTTTGATTGTTAACTAAGCTGATTTCTAAAACTTGCGGAAGGAAAATTCTGTTTAATTTGTGTAGTGAAGAGGGAAATAAATCCCAAGACAGTCAATCATCAAATGACAAAAAACTGGTTTCTGAGTTAGAGAATTCGTGCATCCTTCTGGTTAATAAATTAATCCTTTGAAAATAAATATTTAACATTTTCCAACCAATGAGTTGTGCTCCCACCAACAATAAAAAAAATGCTTCATGATCCCTTTAAAGAGTATATAAACAAAGATTCTAAACCAGACAATCCAGTAAAGAGATGGAAATGGATTTATGCGACATCAGTTATTTCCAGGGAAATTATTCATATATGATCTATTCTTTAGTTAAGATCTTCACAGCTAGGATATGTTAGGTTACTTACACAGTGTCGGATCCGCTAATTTCCACTGTGTTCCAAGTGTAAGAAGGAGGTTCCCCTCAGTTTTTTTCCCCAAGAACTGCTACTTTATCGAAAAATACTCCTATGTGGATGCTTCCCCAAACAATATATTTGTGGAGTAAAAATGGAAAGTAATACCAAGACAGTCAATCATCAAATGATGGTTTCTCAGTTGGAGGATTTGTGCATCCTTCTGGTTAATAAATTAATCCTTTGAAAATAAATATTTAACATTTTCTAATCAAAGAGTTGTGTTCCCACATACAATAAAAATAATGCTTCATGATCCCTTTGAAGAGTATTTAAGTAAAGCATCTCGACCAGATCAAAGCCAGTAAGTAATGGCAACAGTGCATGACAGAGGTGTCAAAGAGGTTCCCTTACTCATTCATCTGTCTTTCTCACCAAGCTACATGACACTTAACACTTCCTTACCAACCTATATGACATTTACACTTTCCTCCTTTATTCTCACACATACATGCTAAGAAATCATATTTCTTTTCATTTTAAACAACTACAAAGAAGGAACTTCAACATTCTTACACACAGAGAAAAATTTAGTTGTGAAAACATGAAAATTTTTATATTTAAAAATCTTTCTTGCCTTTTTCTTTGTTGTGGGTTGATTCAAATCCACAACAAATTATTCAAAATTACTACTTATTATTTGCTTGAATTGATTAATTTCTTTTTCGCTGTTGACAAATGCTGCATCCAAAAAGTTGAAAACCAATTAGTAAATATAATCAGAATTGAGAATAAGAAGCAAATGCCATGCAATATTTTTGTGGACAGAAATGAAAGTATTTGTCACATTAAGTTTCCTATGCTTTATTTGCCATGTTATTTGGATATATCAAGAAATACAATTAGTAAAACGTCACAGCAGACTCTAATTGCATTGCAAACAAAACCCTGATTCAGACATGGTTACAACTCAATGTTGACAGTGTGCACATAAATGAAGATATCAATATTATTTGGGAAAAAAGAGATGTGGACAAAAACCTTACTATATTGATCCCAAAACTGCTTAATGCATAAAAGTAAAATTGATCAACTCTTGTAACTCTAACTTTATTGGGCAAAGTAAAGAGTAGCTTTTATTCCCATATTATTCCACATCAAAAGAGTTTTACTAAATAAACATTTCTTTATTCAAAGCAATAAGTAACAATGACTGTATTCATCAAAGGTGCAGAGCAGAAGCAGTAGGAAACAGAGAAAAAGATATCGATGAATGCAGGAATAGATTTTTTTTACAGGTAAAAATAAAAAGAATTGTTGTTGTTTCCCAGGAGACAATGTGTGTCCATTGAAAGTGGATCCACATTATAATGTAGTGAAAAATGGTAAACTTTAAAACTAAGAGAATTGTATTTTTGTATGTTATCAGAAAGCAAATGTTCCCTCATACCAACTAAACAGTAAAACTAATGGAATAAGAATATAAGATAATCATAACAAAGACAAACTTATAAATTATTATCTTCAGCTTCATATATGTTGAGCTTCTTATATATGTTGGACTAATATATGTTGACTTGGTTTATGATAAAAATGCAGAGTAATATTAAAATCTGAGGAGGATTAAAAATTAATTATATTGAAGATAAATGAATAAGTTTTCAGTGAAAAGCAAGAAATGAGGAAACACTGTCCACAATTTTGTTGTTTTTGTTTATCCCTCTATGGGTTATTTAATGTTTAACCCTCTATGAGTTATTTAATGCCAAAATCTAAATATTTTTTGTACAAAATTTTATTTATTTTAAGAGATAATAATGGTTTAGTGATACAAGCCTTATTGCTTATGTGAAGTAATTCAATAAGAAAAAAAATGAAATTACTGTAAGCAAGTCTGTTCTTAGTAAACCACATGACTGAAATGATGTTTTTATAAATGATGAATACAATTCAATCCCCTTTCTGCTAAGCAAAGAAATTGCATTGAAATCCATGTCTGCTTGATTTATACATTTGTATATTAGGTAAATATAGATTTCTTTTAATTTGTCCCCCCACCCACTACCACAGTGGACCATATCTCAATGCGATTCTTGTCCTGGGTATGATGATAAACTACATGCGCGTCCAGGGTAAGACGATAAACTATGTCCAAAAGCAAGGCCTCTGATCAGGAGGCTTTGAGGAGCTTGGAACCACCTCTTAATTGCTGGTGTTCCCAGGTCCACCCTGACCTAGGGTGGTAGCACCTGTTAGGGCCCCAGCTATGGGAAAATAGTTAACCCTGAATCTGAGGTAAAAAGCATTATGAAAGTGTAAAACTAAGTTTTAATACCAGAAATACTTTGTAAAAATTATTAACAGAAATAAATCTTTGAAGAAGAAAAACTATTACCAGCAATACATTTTTTTAAATTATATTGCCAGCTATACATTTTTGAGGAAAAAGTATTACCAGAAATAAATTTTTGACAAAACAAAAATATTACCAGGAAAAAAAAGTAGTTGGCATTAAATGACCCATTGAGGTTGATATGCCATAAAACAAACCAAACCAAACCAAACCAAACCAATGCGGTTCCTTTTCTTTCTTCTACCATAGAAGACATTTCCTTATTTCATCTTTGAATATGGTTGATATCTTCATGATATTATTTTCTAAATCTCTTGTCATCCATTTCTCTTGTGAGGGACCATCATTAATAAAAAGGTTGTGAAGGTTGTGCTACTGAAAATCATTGTGATATAATCTCCACAAATCATTTGGATTAATTCAGCTGTTTCTTTTACAAATGAAAGACTTACTATAGTAACATAGTTGATGACTCTGGAGTTCATTCCACTTATCCATCTTAGAAGACATACAGGACTTGTTACTTTGGAGGGTAATTACACTTATGTGGCTTAAGTCTTCATTTAGATTCCCAGTATCATTGTTGATGACTTTTCTTCAATTTTGAAGGCAATGCAATAATTCTTTCTTAATATGGATGGAATGGTTTGAAATAAAAAATATAATGTAAAGTGTGTTTGTTTTCTGTATATACAAGTGCAATAAACAACACCTTTCTCAAGGATAATTGAAATGGGAAGTTTGTTTCCATCTATTTCCATTCCAAACTGTAAAAGGTTTATTTGATGGAGGGATTTATTTTTTATGGCTTATCAATCCATCATGGGTTATAAAAGCTGAAACATATTTCAGGTTAGAGGAGCTTGATTACAGTACCCAATCTTTGGGAATGGTTCCAAATCTAAGTACTGACTGAGATTGAAGCTACTTAACTTCAATGATTGAATGAAGAACTGTAGAGAGGGTGCTAGATCACACAATCTACTCAAACTTGGAACCTTAATAACATACATTTAACATCATATAAGATGTACCTTTTGCCAAAAAAATGGCTAAAAAATCACTTTGCATCTTATATGAAAAGTTGAATTCTCCTGTCAACTAATTTAATCGCCAATAGCTGTAGGCTTTTACTTCAGCCAGTCACTTCTATCAAAATCCAATTCCATAATGATATTATTTGCTCAAATTACATTTTTCTTCTTTTATTATTATTATTATTATCCTGTTATAATGGTGCTTGCACTTTCTTTCATTAGTTAGCATGACTGTTACATCCTGTCAGTATGTCATAAAAAAATGAACTATTCCACGTTTTGATCATGTGGAAAGAAGGGAAAAGACATTATTTGGTTTCAGTGAGAAAATGAAAGAAATAAGAGAAGAGAAATGGAGAGATAGAGAGAGAGAGAAAATCAGATTAAGCTGATAAGAACAGATACTGCACTTTGATCTTAGCCAAAAGGCTGAGAAAATATGGCGACTATGATAAACTCTCCATTTTTGAAATGCACAGTATTGAACAATGGAAAACAAGTAAGGCAATTACCAATAATCCAATTACTATAAATTAAATAAAATAATATCATCTGCTGAATTATTTTAAAATTATTATTCAGAAAACTGTTCATAAGATGGGAATTTGGCAAAAAAGAAACAAACAAAAAAGGAAGATAAAAATGTTTAACATCTCCTGCCAATACCTTATAAATAATGGACTATTCCATTTTGATCACATGGAAAGAGAGGAAAAGTCACTACTTGATTTCAGTGAGAAAATGAAAGAAAGAAGGAAATAAAGAAGGGAAGATAGAAGTGTTTAATGGCTGTTTTAGTGAAATGGAAAAAGTTGTCAATTTTCAAATCTTTTCATTTGTACATACCTAAAATAATGACCAGCATTCATATTTATGATTGTTATTGCAATATTTTGTTAAAGTTGTTAAGCTCAATTAATGATGTGATAGGCGGAATTTTATGGATATTTTATTGTTGTAGAACACACCATGAGCTTATTCAATCATTAGCTTAATAGTTAATTAAGATTTGTCAGAAAATTTAAATAGGAAAACCATGAAATTTTCACAGGTGTTTCTAGATATTATTATTAGTAGAGTATAAAGCATTATTATAACAAAGTACTGGTAATGTTCATTGGTACCACTTGATCCATTATACTTAAATATACATCAAAATACACTTATTAAGCAGCTGGAAATTGCAAAAGAATGAGATGTAACTGAAAGGAAATACAGCTAATGGTTAGTTGGTTGGTTGATTTTGTTTAGTAGCATATCAATCTCTTTTGGTTATTTAATGCTAAAATCTAAATATCCTGCATACAATTTTATAACTTCAACTACTGATATTTTGTACATAATTTTATACTTTCAAAGTAAAGATATGTTTTTTATATACATAGTTTGTAGATGATAAAATCCATTGTTAGTAATTGTACCATAAAAATATATTTTACATTTTTTTAGTTTTGCATTGATTGTCAGTTTGCTATAAAATTCATTGTTACTCATTTTATTATAAACATGAGCTGTTGATTTTTGTTTGGGGTTTACCATTTGTCCATAGCTGGAACCCTAACAGGTGCTACCACCCCAGGTTAGGGTGGACTTGGGAACAACATGCCCCTCAAAACCTCCAATCTCTCGATTGGCTGCCTTGTTGCCAGATATAGTTTATTGTCATACCCAGGTCTACTGCAAATGATAAAACACTACCTCGGAAACATGATATTCAAGCTGCAAAGAAATATTTATATGATTTAGTCAAAGAAGAATGACTGGCGAAGGTATGGGTGTGTTTAAATGTAATAAGTGCATCCAGTATGGCTGCTCTGTATTGGTAGATATGACATGGATCATACTGATTGAGTTTACAGAATTTTAAACTACAGAATATGGCTGCAAGAGGTAGGAGATTAACTGCTACTATTCAGTATAAACTATAACTTTTAGACTATTTTAAGGAACATGGTAACATAGCATATGCTCTATTCATGATATTGAGCACTTTCATCCATAAATATAGCATACCTTAAAGCTATATTTTTATCATATTTAGCTTCTGATAAACAGCAGAGCTCATGTTCTTTGATGTTAATATCATAAATAATATATTACTTAATGTGTTGATGGTTTGCCTTACATACAATATGCTTGAATAGACTGAAAACTTTCTTCCTGAATATATTCTGTTAAAATGGAAGGACATCCATACATCTATAAGGCTGTCAAATATGGTAAATAAAATGATATAGTAAAATGAGGGAGAAACAAGTCACTTTTTTTCTGTTTCCTCTGATTTATAAAACAAAATTTCACTTTTCATATAAATTGTATCTCTAGAGACGACTGTATAGTTGATAAGCTGAAATGTTATGGTAATTGGAAAAATATGTTCAATAGCCTGATCAGTTCTTGGAATGATAAATCTTCATAAAATTACAGAACGCATAGTTGAATATATATATATATATATATATATATATATATATATATATATATATATATATATATATATATGTATGTATGAATGGTGGACTCTCCCATCATATTCATCGCATGAGAGTCAAGCAGCTCAGTTTCTAAAAACTGACAGCCAGACACTAGCACATATGATTTGATTATAGTGGTGAAGGCTTTGTGCAGAACCAACCACAAGGGACAAATACAGAGACTACATGCCACAAGGTCCCCAAACAACCCTCCACAGGTTTTGAATTCAGAGTTGTCCTTCTCCTAGACGAGTTGCCATCCAAGGCTATAGAACTCAGTATGTCCTGCTATTTACCCATAGCAGGAGGGAGAAGAAGATTAATACCTTTTCCATTGGTATTAGCATGTAAGGGAATGTAATGGATTCAAATGGAATTTGAACTCATCTCTCTGATTCCTCAATCCAAGCCACTATTTACTACTCCACTGTGCATCCCCCATATATATATATATATATATATATATATATATATATATATATATATATATATATATATATATATATATGTATATATATATATATATATATATATCGAAAACAAGATTTTTACTAAAGTTGTTAAACCTAAAATATACGTTCGTTATGTTGACGATATTTTTATTTTGGCTGATAATAAGAAAGAAATAGAAAATCTGAAAACTACATTTCAACAAAACTCTGTCCTAAATTTTACTTATGAAATTAGTGAAAAAAATAAACTTCCTTTCTTAGATGTTCTCGCCGATTTTAGTAATAATACTTTTAAAACTTCTGTTTATAAAAAACCAACTAGCAAAGACTCTTGTCATCTTAATTTCTCTAGCGAATGCCCTCTTAGGTATAAAATAGGTGTTATTAAGAATTTCCTCGCGCGAGCGCACGAGAACTCATCTTCACGCACGCTTTTCTTTAATGAATTAAAAAATATAAAGCAAACGCTGATCAATAACGGATTTCCTAATCAATTGTTGGATTTCCACATTAGGCGTTTCTTGTCCAAAGTAACTAATAGCAACGGCGAGAATCGAAACATAAACAATAATATTAATATTTTTTATAAAAATCAAATGAACGATAACTACAAACAGGATGAATGCCGAATGAATAACATTATAAAAAAATACATAGCACCAGTTGATAATAGCAAAAAAATTAGATTAATTATTTATTATAAAAAATTTAAAACTTGTAACCTTATAGTTAAAAATAATAATTCACCTCCTACAACAAAATTAAATAGAGCAAATATTATTTACGAATTCAAATGTCCATTAAGGAATTGTATTCCTCAAGAATCAACTTTCGTAAATAATTATATAGGCCACACTACAAATCGTTTAACACGCAGATTAACCCTACACCTTTCTGACAATAGCTCAATTAGATCTCATTTAAATATTCATGGAGACCTACCGGACACTATTCGGAATATACTTGTCGAAAACACTAATATAATAGCATCATCAACTTGCAAAAAAAGGCTAAAAATAATGGAAGCCTTACTTATAAAATTAAACAAACCAACCCTTAATAATATTAACTTTGAACATGGACATAATATCTTGACCGTGTTTTGAAACAAAAAAATGAATCACTTTATAAAACACACACAAACTATTTCTAATTCTAACAGTTGAAATATAATCCTTGATAATGGCTAAAAGTATAGCCGAAAGCGCTCGGAAAAGAACATTCGGACAATTTTTGTATAATTTATCCTCTGAAAAGAAAACCTTTATTAGATCGCACGAGAAATTATATAAAAAACTAAATAAAAGCACCTTGTCAGTCGTTTTTAATGAAATGTGCTTGAAAGAAGGATTGCTGCCTAAATACACAAATATATATATATATATATATATATATATATATATATATATATATATATTTTGTGTATTTTGCCTAAATACACAAATATATATACATATATATATATATATATATATATTTTGTGTATTTAGGCAGCAATCACTCTTTTATACATGTTATTATGCTTGTTTTTTCTACTAGTATGTTTTTGATGGAGTTTGTTAGATTTGTGAGTGTGTTTAAATGAGATTTAATGGAGCTGTGGTTAGCCATTTGTCTGGATACACATGTAGTAGTGTGACCGATGTAATTATTTATGAGTTTGAGTTGATCAGGAACACATTTCCTTAAGAGGCATTTGAACTCATAAATAATGTTTGTTCTTTGTAGACAACAAAATAGTAGATAATACAAGCATAATAACCTCATCCATATACAAAAAAAGATTAAAAATAATGGAAGCGTTAATAATAAAAAAGAAAAAAGCTAATCTTATTTGACTGTGTTTGGAAAATAAAGCATACCTATATACATACACACAACCCATATGTTCAGTTAAAAAGTAAAAATAATATCATCTTTGATAATGGGTAAAAGTATAACTAAAAGTGCTCAGAATTACAGAATATTTGGACAATTTCTATACACTCTGTGTCCACAAAAGAAAACACTTGTTCAAAAACAAGAAAGATTAAATAAAAAGCTTAATTGCAGTACTTTGTCTGTCGTCTTTAATGAAACATATATATATATATATATATATCACATGTATATGTATATATCTATATACATATATCTATATCTATATATCTATATATCTATATATATATATATATATATATATATATATATATATAAATATAAAAGTGAACATAGAAGTCAACACTTAGAAGTGACATTCTGTTTCATTCTAGATGTAATTGTCAGGTGGCCTAACGATTGCATCTAGCATGAAACAGATTGTCACTTCTAAGTGTTGACTTCTATGTTCACTTTTATATTTACACACGCTCTATCTCTGATATTGAGCACTTTATCCCATAAATATAGCACATCTTAAGACTGTATTTCTTCATTCATATATATATATATATATATATATATATATATATAATTAAGTAATTCATTGAGTCTGAAAGAAACCTAACAGAATGCAGAAAGCACTGGACGGCCATTTTGTCCTATATTTGGGACTCATCAGCAGTGTGCAACCTGACAGTTAAGTTATCAAGCAAACATCATACTAACTGATCCAATGGGCCTCGGTGACAAAGAGGTAGCAAATCAGACTCAATATAGCGCCACTCGCTCACATATTCCATGGTGGAACTCAACTGAAATTTTCTGTAACCATAGTACTGTGCTCCCGGGAGCCACGACTACTATCACCAAGCCGCTCAAACTGAAGCATTAGAAGCCGGATCAAGCAATGATATACATATGATAGAAATTGTTAGGAGGATTTGATAATTATGATTAAGTAATTCATTGAGTCGGAAAGAAACCTCAACATGATGAGTCCCAAATATAGGATGAAACGGCCGTCCAGTGTTTTCTCCATTCTGTTGAGGTTTCTTTCAGACTCAATGAATTACTTAATTATCAAATCCTCCTAACAATTTCTATCATATATATATATATATATATATATATATATATATATATATGAATGAAAAATTGTAATAGTTATAAGTTCATTTAGTGCAAGGTTATAATTAAATTTTATAGAAGAAATCCAAAAGGCAGGAAGTGCTGTCCGCTACATATGACAGAAAGCATAGATAGCATGTGTTTGATAATATTTTTTTATATGCAATAGAGAATATATATATATATATATATACAGTGAGTGTTGATGGGAATTAAAACTGCTCAATGTAATATAGCACAGGTAAAATTTATACTACTAATATATATACATTTTGTTCTTCATTGTTTGGTACTAATTTATTATTATTAGTGTGTGTATATATATATATATGTGTGTGCGTGTGTTTGCATGTTTGTGTGTGCTGATGTTATAGAAACTTTAAATGTGAAAACAAATGGTGACTTGTATGAAAAGAATTTAAATTTCACATGAAAGAAAAATTGAAAGTAATCATTTAAAAACTAATCAGGAAAAGTTTTTTAGAAATCATGTCTATATTTCTTTCTCACCCAACGCATATCTGAATACACAGAATGCAGTAATTTCTAGATTACAAGTTTCTTTATTTATGAAGAACATTGTGGTTATTCAGGTTGTTTTTTTTCTACATTTTAAAATTTACTATTTTGTAGTTGCTTTATTTTTGCACATTCAAAATGGTAATTTATACAGACACATAAATAAAACTCATTTTCTGGTTGGTTATTAGCATTAATGAAATGTATTTCACGAGTTCAAATAATGTTTATTTATGAATAACAAGAGAAAATGCAATCTTCTAAAAGTATTAATATACTAATGTGCAAAACTTTTGGGCCTTCTTGGTAAATTGATCACTTTTGTTAATGTTCCCTAAAATCAAGATTGATTATCAGTATGCAAACTTTCAGTACATTTTATGATCTTTGATGACCAGAAAATAAATTATTGCATTTTTGTAAATGCTTTATGATGGATGATAGAGCGTCTTCAGCATATTTCATGATGCTGAAAAAGGTCATGGAAAAATGCTGGGCCACCAGCAAAAATTTCACCCTTTCAGTTAAAAAGGAGTTTTTTTTGCAAAATGTGGTTTTTATTATTACTGTTGGTTTCAATCAAACTGGGAAATTACTGCAAAACACTTGCCCCTCCCCAATTTATAGGCAGAAGCATGCAAATGCATGCTGGGATTTTTCCTAGCCAATAAAATAGGCTGCTTCTCAGTTTCATCTGACTCAATCCCAATCTGTCTTGTTTTGAAGTCAGAATGCTATGTTCACTTGTCCAAACTTGCTTTAGTGTGTCAGCCTCAATTCTTAGTTTGTGAACTCTTTGCATTATGATTGTTGATTTGCTTTATTACAGTTAATTTGCCTTGCATATAATATTTGCTTTTTTTTATATTATTTTTTGCCCTGTTCTTATCTTTTTCTTGTTAATATTGCAAACTTTGACAGTTCGGTTACTTATTTTGTATTTGAACATGTCTACTCATTCCACAATTACAGAAAGTACAAAATGTTAAAATATGGACTTAGTAGTTAATGTTACTTTTTACCATGTTATATGTTCTTTTGACCACTTCACTCTTCTATTCTGACATTTTTTTGATTAATGATTTTTTTTTGCTGCTATATGCCAGTTCAAGTTGTTTTTTCCATAACATTTTGCATATTATATCAACTGAAACCTCACAGTTAAATCTGCATTCAATTGTTACTTGTCTGGCTATTAATTTTGGATTACCTACCAAGACACTCACAATCTTTCTTCTATATCTCTTGTCTAACTTTTGTGATCTTCCAGTTTTATTTGCACTTAAAACACTTCCAGTAGTAGCAAATGTCTTTTGGGTCATTTGAATACTGTTTCTGGAAATTTCCAGCTACCTTGATATCTCTTGTTGAGTTCTTCCCCTTCAAGTCATAATTTCCAACTTTATTTCAGCAAAAATTTCAATCACTAAATTTTTTGCAACATGCTGACATATGTTGAAATTCTTGTAGCATTTAGTATTATTGAAGTTATTGCTAATTTTTTTTGTCAGGATGTACAAACTATGTTTCATTCAATTTTGCAAACCAATCTGAATAAGATGATTTGTCTGGAAAAATACTTCGACAAAAACTCTACTTTGTGGCTTAATAATTTCTTTAATAATAATTGCTTCAAAGAATAAATTCTTAAGATTTCTTACTCTTGAGCATGCAACATGCAACTGGCCATGTGTAAATATTTCTTTCTGGTGCAAATTTCAACTTTTGAAGTGTTTGGCCTTGTGATTTGTTTATAGTTCTCACAAATACAGGGAGAACTGAAAACATGATTATTGTGTGTAAAATCTTAAAGAAAAGTTATGCAAAAAACAATATTGCATTTTTATTAAATAAGTATTTGTTAGTTAATCATTAAATTGTTTTTAAAATAGTGGGAGTATTTTGTATGTTAACTAATAAAACTTTTAATTTTTTAAAAACAAATTAATGAAAATTATTGTACTAAGGGATGCACCCTAGTAAAATCAACTGTATTTGTACCCCTTACCTATTTCCACTTTTCCATTAAATTTGGTTTTGATCGGTCAATGTATGGCTATTTTAGAGGGTGTGATGGATGGACTAATGGAAGTCACAAAATTTTATATGTAGATGATTTTAATGTAAAAAAGCAAGCTAATGTTCAAATACAATGACTTACCAAAGCACCTTACACTCATATTAATAAAAGGGAACAATTCCTACTTGGAAATTTGCATATGAACATGACTATTATCTCAGATCTTTCATTGGCCCAATAGTTTTGCATGATATTTTTTCAGCTTCACCCTGATTAAAGCCATGTACCTACTGTTACATGGCCCCTACAAAAAATGCAACTTATTTTCCAATCCTCAATGTCCGCAGACATTATTGATAAAAGCAAACTTCTAAGGAATCTTAACTTCTTAATAAAATAAAAAGTGAATATTCTTGTATTATTTTGAACTATTGTTCTCATCTTGGTTGATATAGATGTTATTATAGACAACATTTCAACCAAGTATGCTCTGGTCATCATCAGGTGTGTCTATAATAACATCTATATCAACTAAGATGAGAACAATAGTTCAAAATAGTACAAGAATATTGACAATTACTCATCTCAGAAATGAAATACTAAAATAAAAGTGTATAATCATTTTTTGTAGTTGGACCCAAACTTTTGCATGCCAGTATACATATTGAATTTATTTTGCAAATATTAAAGCACAACAATATTTATATTATTGTGGTAGGAGTACAAATTTTAAAATAAACATAGAAATATTTGGTTGAGTCCATCATGAGTGATTTTAGAAAAGGTAATAAACTGGTTTCCTGTTACCTTCCAGGTTTTGAATTCAGAGTTGTTGTTCTTCTAGATTAGTTGCCCTACTAAAGCTAAATTTGTCAGACTGTTCTTATATTCAACATTGTAGTGAGTCCAGATAAAATAAAATATACAAATGAAATAAAAAGAATTTAAAATAAAACATTTGTGCTTTCCTTTAAAATACTAATCCTCTCTGTAAACTTCTCTTTCTATACTTCATTCAACTAATGAGAAGGCAACTGTCAAATAAAAAGAGGAAGAGGAAGGAAAGACTGAACCTGGACAAAACACTGGAAGTTTGCAGGAGCAGAGCTTACTTATTTGTGATTGAAAAATACCAAAAATCAGGAAGGCACCACACATAACTTCCATTATGAAAAAGAAAGGAACACCAGAAAATAAAATAATTAGGCCAATCAAAAAATTGACACAAAGACATTTTTTAATGTTAGCTGAAACCAAAGTTCCTGCCACAAACTGGGCCTATTCAAAAGGATATAAACTGACACCTCTGGGCTAGTGACAGAAAGACATCAGAAGAGGAAAGAACAAAAGAATACTACTGTCTAGAAACCAGCCATGCATGATGCATGAAGAATCAGTTAAGAGATCATTTACTACTGACATTTCTGGTAAAGGCCAAATAAAACACAGCACATTGACATTGACCTAATTTCTGAGATTACTACTATCCCTCCCATGGTCTTACTTCAAAACACCAAAACAGACATTTCTCCAGACTGCTACCAATATCCACCTTATTAAACTTTTTTGTTGCCCAGAATACTAAAGGACTCACCCATCACACTAAAGAAAATAAATAAAAATATATTATTTATTTGAAATCCTTGAGTCAGTTTGTTTTATGCCTTATATTTCTGACAAAATAATTATCCTACCACCTATCCACACTGGTGACCATCTGATGTGAATGCAATTGCCACATTAGTGAACTCCCAATGTGATATGAATATGCAACCAATCTGATGTGGGCACAATTGCTACAACCTAATGGGTAAAGAGATGGATTTGTGTTTTTCTCAAGAGTATTATTGCCAAGTGAATACATCCTTGACCTACAATGTCCATTTTGCATAGCAATAACCAATATGCCACCCACACATCCTAAGAGATTCTAGATGATGTGAAAACTGACACATGCTTCTTCTTTTTTTTATGAACAATATAAGATGATTACATATGTGCAACTTATTTCATGTTATAGCAATTCCTTTGTCATTCTGTATCTATAGACTTCATTTTATATTCTATTTTATTCCATAAATGTTTTATGCTTGAATCATTTTGAATACTGGCTTTCCAGTTATTTCAAATTTGATCTTTAGTGAGTGGTTGCTTTCTGGGCATATGTCCTCGGACAACTGCATGAAATGTTATATATAAATAAATTATGCTCTCATTCACCAATTGAGCACTATGGAGAAAAGGAAATTTTTAATGTCTGCTGCTGCTTTAATGGATCGCACTTCATAAGAACTGAGTGCTATGGCGACTAGTATGGTGTTTATATAGCATGTATATAATGAATTAAAAATTCCCTTTCTCTGCTGTGTTAAGATTGAAAGCTGCTTTTTTAGAGCTCTCATGAAATGAAAAATTATTACCTATGGGATTTAAAGTGTTTGATATTCTTTAATTAATAATAATAATAATAATATATATATATATATATATATATGGACATAGAGGTCAGCATCCAGTGGTGACAGTCTTTCATGCTTAAATGCAATCTTCAGTCCATGTGTGTTGTGTTTTGGCTTAGCTATTTATATATGCTGGACAAAGATGATTATATATATATATATATATATATATATATATATATATATATATATATATATATGTGTGTGTGTGTGTGTGTGTGTGTGTGTGTGTGTGTGTGTGTGTGTGTGTATATATATATATATATATATATATATATATATATAAAACATGCACAAACATTGTTAATAGCTACCTTGACTGACTGCATGTCCTTGAGATTATTTTTGGCAATCTCTCTTAAAGAATTTTACTTTATGGCTTGTATCTTCAAGAATGTTGTACCAGAAGTAGAAATAAATAAACTGTTAGGCAGTCATTTTTGTTTAGCAATCATTCTTGTATATATGTAATAATTTGTCCTAAGTTTAAGCTAACTATAAGTTTATGATTCCTTATGACAAATTGGGTGGCTGGATCTCTTGATACAACATTCTTCTGACAAAGGATGTAGAATATATCAGCCAAAATATTTGGTTAAAACAGCAAAAACAATTGTACAAAAATATATAAAATATTCAAATTTAAAAAAAAATAAATGTATTAAATATCTGAAGCCAAAATCAGATTTTAAGATTTGAAATATTGAAATTGGAATAATTTTATGCAACTAGGTTATAATTAGGGTGCAATTTTTAACTTAGGACCAGGCCAAGAAAGTAAAAAAGTAAATGGTGTGTCAAAAGGGGACACACACACACACACACACACACACACACACACACACACACACACACACACACACACACACACACACATTCAATTGTTTATTTACATTTTATTAATTTATGATATATATATATATATGAAGAAATATAATTTTAAGGTGTGCTATATCTATGGGATAAAGTGGTCAATATTAGAGATAGACCATATATAAATATAAAAGTGGACATTGAAGTCAACACTCAGATGCGAGAGGCTCTTTCATGCTAGACGATTGTGTCTAGCATGAAACAGTCTGTTGCCTCTGAGTGTTTACTTCAAGGTTCCCTTTTATATATATATATATATATATATATATATATATATATATAATTATTTATTTGAAAATTATAACATAAATATGTTATAATTTTCAAATAAATAATTATATTTGCTGTACTCTGTATTGAGCACTCTTTTAAGAAGAGTATTTTTGGTTATTGGAATTTATTCCGTATACACGATCCTATACTTGGAGATATTTTCTGTTTTCTTTGATTTGAACTTTTTATGGGACTTTCTCTTTTCTTCTTCTTTATTAATCTCTCTCTTCTCTCCATCTTTCGTAAATTCCTTCCTTAGGTCTTAATACCATTTCCCCCACTTACTTATCTTACTCTATCCTCCCATTCCCTTTCTCTCAGTATTTTTCTCTTCCATATTTAAAATTTTCTCTTCCTTTTGTCAATCCTTTTATTCTATCCTCCTCTTTATTATATCTCAGGATTCTTTTTCCCCGTTATTTGAATTCTCTTTTAGTTTCTTTCTGTCCTAAATTTGATTGAACAGATTTAACTTCACTGCAAATCAATAATCTGATCACTGAGATCAATAATGATCAATTCCTAATCAGGCAAGGTTTAGGAGATTATTGATACAAAAGACCTTCAGTAAAAGCAGCAGTGTCATATTCCAGACTACTTCCTTCTTTGTAAATGTCCACTATATAATATTTCTAGTCATGGTGACATATTTTATATAATAATAGAATTCAAATACTCCATAGTCTATACCAGTGTTTTCCCAAAATGGGCTGTGGTAAATTTTAGGTGGGCCACACAAATTTTGTAATTTTTATTGGGCCACCAAGCTAATATATGAGCCACAGCTCAAATGCTATATAGAGCATTTATTGACTAATAGTCCTTAAATTAATTAAATTAAATGTATGTAAATAAGTTTAATATATTCAGATTATGAAAACTTACTAAATACTTAGTGTTTGCATACATTAATTAATCAGGCATTGAAATTGATGTTTTTCTGACTGTAGAAAGAAAATTTCAGTTTTGCTCATTACGGCTATTAACCGATCTTCCCTGATTGTGTGTATATACCAGTATATGTTTATAAGTGGATATATTCATAAACTTGTGGTTGTCTAGTTATTTCTCTCACCCCGTTTCAGATGTCAGAGTTACCATAATGTAGTGACTTAGTAATAAGAATGGACAATTGTAGGTGTCTGTTTATGGCTGCATGAATAACATGAGCACATAATTTATATTAAACATGAAAAAACTACAAAGCATGAAATACAAGAAGGAAGAAAATGGTTTTAAAACATAACATTTGTATTTATTTGTGTGTTGATGTACATGCGTAGAAGTTAAAGATCTGTTGGAGTTATGTCTCTTAGACTGGGAATATTTTTATCTGAACTCACAAAAGTTGAATTAATTATAAAGCTGAGAAATGCTGAATAAACTGTAGTTTTAGAAGAATATTTCAAAGAGAAAAGTTCTTGTTACATATTTGGAAATCTTCTGTATGTTTGTAATGTAGGTTGGAAAAGTTCATATGTACATGCATGTGCGAATATGCTTTTAACGTCTGACTGCTCATGGTCGAGACGAGAATCCTGAAGATCACATCTTCTTAGGCGAATGGAGAAAGGAGAGAGAGGATGCAATCTTGTGTCTGCTATTTATAGATAATGTAATCATGTGACGGGATCACAGCAAATGGTAGGAAACTTGACTTGATCACGCGCTGGAAAAATATTTGCACATGGATGGATTGCAAAGCCCACTTGTGTGTTTATTGACCAATTAGAAGCTGATATTTCCTGAAAATATTTACTAAGCCGAGCAGGCTCTCTGATCCACTTTTTGCACAAAAATGTACAAAATTCAACATTTATAAGAAAGTGGTAGTGAGATGCTACAAACTCTTATTAATGGCTTATTAATATTTAATTGGTATTTTAGTTATGTTCAAGAAAAAACAATATATATGTATTTAGATATTAGGTAGTTCTCAATATATTTTTTCCTGACAGATTACCCCATGGCTGATAAGAAACATGTCAACAATACACAAGCGAGTTTTTAGCATCTGGTTTTATAGAGTCTCCAAACAATATAACAAAACTAATGTACCTCTTATGTATGATGGAACAATAAATATACATATAATATACTTAATAAAGAAACAACTATGTAAAATGGAAGTCATTTTTTAGACTATAATAATTTCATGGGCTACAGAAAAATTCTGGGTTTAAAGTGGGCCATGAGCTAAAAAGTTTGTGAACCATTGGTTTATACAATTCTTCATTAATCAAAATGCAATGCACACTGTACAACATGAAAAAAATGTCCACTATATTCACTATGCTGCACAATGTAATTGATAAAATTAGTATCCATTTTAATGAGTCTACAGTAGAAGAGAAAGGATCCAAGTTCAGAAACAGAATCATCAGCCCAAAGATATTTCATTCCTTGGAAAAGGCATATATCCTTGCCCCAGGTAAAATAGTAGGGCAAATTGTGATCTTTAACCTTGGTTGGTAACTAGTCTAGGAGAAAGGCAACTCTGAATTCAAAACCATGAAGAAATCAATAAGAAACTACTTATTAACTTTCCCAAGAACATCCATGGTAATGTACAGATATTAGATAAAAAGAATTTGGGGAGATTTACCAATTATTACTATTTGTTTTAAAAAGTATACCTAGATTACCTTAAGATCATGTGCTTCTATTTTTTTTGTCTATATTTCTGAGATGAGGTATTGTAACTATTTACATTATTTACATTGTTTGGACTGTTATCCTTATTATTTATTGCCATATTCATGACATTTTGTCCATTGTATGCTCCAGCCTTATTCAGGTGATATACATTGGGATTTCTAGGGTAGATTGTTCTATTTCCATGTGTCATGCCTTTTCTGGATGTCTCAGTTTCTGGTAATTCCCTTTTTAGTAACTCAACTTTCCAATTTTTTGTTCACCTCAGCTGTGGCCAGGTATTGAACTCACAACTCTTTGGATCAAGTCACTGGATTACTTCAACCAACACTTTTATTCACTGGGCCATGTACCCCCAAGGACACATGGCCCAGTGCTTTCTCTATTACTTTTATATTATATTTCACATCACCAACATAGGCTTTTTTTCTGCTGACTTCTAAAATCCTGCATTATTTCAATTAAATTCATCCTTTAATTAATGAAACCAAGCAGCATAGACAATGTTCTAAATTTTTGAGCAAAGTGAAAAATCACAATAACATCATACAATCAAAACCAATACAGACATGTCCTGGTCTCAAAAAACACTGAATCACGTTTCAACACTAACCACACTAAAGATATACACAAAATAAGAACATATATCAATATACATCCAATCATTACAAAGCCTGTCTCCAAACATAAATAATAATTAACCAACTGATGACAAAATTAAGAAAGCTATTAAAAACCTAAGGAATAACTGATAAAGCATCACTTGGCATTGAAGCTGAACATTTGCAAATAGCTTACTTTCTCTCCGAATTCAACAAGTTTCTCAGTTTTATGAAGGAAATCTAGAAACAGAAACATCTCTAAAAAAAATGGGTTTTATCACGCATTAATCTACTGTGGGAACAAAAACATAGCCCTCAAGACACTCACACATACAGCGGTATCTCAATTGAATCCATTATGGTGAAAGTATTAATGAACATTGTATTTCTCAGAACCCAGTTTAATTTTTGTTTTGGTCAGGGATGTCATGATGGCATATATGTCATCAAACAATTTGAGGAAATTGCATCCCATTCCAATAGGAAATTACATAACTTCTATGTCGATATCACAATAGAATATGGCCATGTCAATAGAGACTTCCTCTTTTCACCCATTAGAAACTACCTTCCAAGTTCCACTGAACCAATTGATTGAATTAATGTAATAGAAGAACTACTGGTCCACAAAATCTTACAGCAGGTGAGGACTCCAAAAAAGAGGCATTTCAAGAATTATCAGGAGTACAATGAAGAGGAAATGAGATCCCTTGTTTATTTTATCTTTCCGAGTATGCTCTGTGCATATACAAGCATAGCTATGAAGAGATAGGCACTGATTATTTAAGCATTCCATACCACATCCCAAATGCATCTAAGAATAAAAAATATTGTTCCTGCTTTCCTTCCAGAGGCCAATGTACTGATGATTAAGGGTGTTATGCTGATGACATAGATATTCATATTTGGGATAAGAATGATCTTGAACAAAAAATCAACACCCTCTACCAAATATTCCATGAAATAGGACTTAAGATAAATCTTTCCTAAACAGAAACTATGGTCTGGAATTGGAATGAAAATAGTGATGGCTCCTCCTCTGAAAAATTCAGGATGTGGAATTAGTAAATACTAAACTATACTTCAACTATCTTGGTGTATGGATCAGTTATAACAAATTTAGTATAGGAGATAAGGAAATTGAATATAGAATATGTTGTGTTGGAGGTAATTTTGCCCAACCCCGCAAATTGCGACAAACCCAAAACATTAACCTGAAAACTCGAGCCGTGTCTTAAATAGCCTCCTCAGATAAAGACTTTCATATGGATATAATGCATGGGGTCAAACTCATTCAGAAATATGTAAAATGTCAGTTCTATACAACTGCTTTCTCAGATCAAATGGATTTGACTGAATGTAATTAGTACATCTTAGCAAGAACCATCCCTCTTCAAAACGTGAGCTGGCACTAAAGAATCACAAAGAACTGTAGAGGACTTTCAATAACAGCAACAATTAGAATAGATAACACACGTAACTCAAAGAGAAAATAATGATATAATCAAGATGTTGACATTCCATATTACTTCAAGCAAAAGGTTATGAAGGAAACCCCTGATTGATTGTGGAAAGAGCGATAACAGCTACTGAACTTGGGAAGCCTATTTTTTTTATGAAAAATTGTTTTAAAGAGAAAGATCTGATAAATTTCAACCAACAGTAGTACTGTCTGCTTGATCAATGAATGCCAAATGCTTCCTTATAGGGAAACAGTTAATATCACCATTACTATTTACTTGCAAAAAATTTTTATTTATCACAAGATGAAAAGCTTTAGGATATAATTTTTTTATCAATTATATATTTAACTTTATCAATAGGACCACCCCAACCAATTTCATAATGAAGAAATTAGAAAAACAATGTACACACACTATTTGGTCAAAGTATTTAATTTATTAATGGCTGAGAAATATTTTAAGAAGCTTGTTGGGGCTTGAAACATTTTTGTTAAACAGAAGAATAAATGAAACACTAATATTATCAGCAGTAGTATCCACATTTATAATAAGTATATTGGTATCAGTTCAGCAAACTAACTCAATTTTGTGTAATATGGCTTCATCTTAAATATATCTCTGTGTCACAGAAGGCAGCATATTATACTCAAATTTGCATGGGTGTTATTATATGACACTATGATTGCGATACCCACAAAAAAGTGAAAAGTGTGATTTATGTTTTATAGCTGGCAGGTAGGATTTTTGAAGCCAGGTCTTCTAAGCAGCACCCACTTCACTGAAGGAAAACAAAATAACATAAGTAAAAAAACGCATTTGTGGTCAAGTGACAACAAACTGGACATTGATAATTTCTGGTTGCTGGCCTATATTAATATTTATGACTGGAATCACAAAAGTCAGTTCTGGTGCACATGTAGTGTGGGGCAGATTGTGTGTCCCATAGTTCTCCTGTAATTTATATTACTAACCACACATTGTGATGTGTAGATGAACATAGCGTTGGTAAGAGGGAAGAGCTGAGCTATTAGACTGACCTGGTAGAAGTTGTCACAAGTCACACCTATCTATCCACCCAAACGAGTCAAGGAAAACCTTGAATAAAACATTTAAATATATTAAAAACAGAGTTTGTGTTCTCAATTCTCAACTTGACATTTGCTTTCACTTACCATTTTCTTGTGAGCATGCAGTTGGCCTTTCCTAGTTTTTGGGACATACTGACATGAATGGGAATGAAGATGCAACATGAGGTAGTCACTGGCCAGTTGGCAGAAAGGTAGGTGAGAGTTCTGTTCAACTACTTATTATCAGCTTTACTAGAAATATATGATTATATACAATCACATGTTTATATTCAAACTATGCTAAACAATGAATATTAATTTTTGTACTCATTGATGAAATAAAACTGTTTCTTATTTATAACATTATTTATAAATTAAGAATTAATTTGTAAAATATGATATTAGAATATTGGCAAACGTGGACCAATTTGCCCACAAAAAAAAAATGAAGTGTCAAAAGGGCAGTTTTTCCCTTGACAAAAATATTATTTTAACTACCTTACCTTCACTCCTTCAGCAATGTTTGTTTTAAGAAGTGATGTTTAGAATTTTAATAAAACCTAAACATATGAAAGTGAATTTATACATTTTCTTTATTCTTGAGAATTTGCAGCAAAAATAATAAACACTATTTATTTATTAGATTGTTTATTTATACCATTTATTTATTTTACTGTTTATTGAAATGGTTGGCAAAATATTGACTAATTAGTAATTGATTTGAACTTTATAAAATGGTAAATAATTAAGATTTCCTTATAGTTGGTTCATATAGTTTAGTAATTTAGTAAATATCTATAAATTTAGAAATAAAAAATTATTTTCATATTTATTTCTTTATTATTGGTAAATGATAAATATCACTTTGCATTAGTTTTAATACAATTGTATTAGTTTTTGGAATGTTATAAATATAAAATTATTCTTGTAAATAAATAATCTAATAAATAAATAGTGTTTTATATTTTTGTTATAAATTCTGAAGAACAAAAAAAATGTATAAATTCACTTTCATCATATGTTTAGGTTTTATTACAATTCTAATCATCACTTTTTAAGACAATAAACATTAACAAGGAGTGAAGATAGTTAAAATAATAACAGTCTCAAAGGAAATTTGTCCTTTTGATATTCCGGGGTTTTTTTGTGTGCAGAAAGGTCCAAGTTTGCCAAAATATTGTTGTCTTTTTTAAACAAATTTTCTTCAATATCCCAAAATTCATTAGCAAGATATCTTTCCCTTTCTACATTAAATAGAAATGTATTTTTTTCCAAAATTCTATAAATCTTGCAGACATCACAAGAATTCTGCACAGCTAGGAAATTGCATAAATGAAATTCATGAGTAAAATTTTGAAGAACATTTCACAGTAATATTTATTCTGAATATTTAACATGTAAAACTTCATGAAGCTTCAACATCAAATGCCTAAAGTTCTTTATCAATTGAGTTCAATGGTTTTGATGGTGAGATTTATTTTTGTCAGATTTATTAGCGGAAATATTGCATGTTTTTATGAATATAAATGTGATGTACACTTGCATGAAAGACAAGAAAGGGTTCAAGTCATGCAAGACTCCAAAAGGCAATGATCTTAAAGTTTTTAATCAATTTAGAACCAGCTGAATCATTTGCCTTGTGTACCAATAAATATCAGTGCATTAATATAGTTGTAAAATCCACTACAACTGATAAAATCTGATTTGTATGAACCATATTCTACTTTTTGATTAAATCAAATAATGTTTGACTCATTGCCAGAACTACTTACTCAGTGTCTGTCTGTAATTTATTATTTATATTGACATTAGTTGATGAAGTTTCAGTATAAACACACATTCATTTGTTTAGATTACAACTTGGTGGCCTGAAACTTTATTTACGATAAAAAATTTCTAAAATAAGATCTATTGAAATGGATTGTATTATTATTTGAATTATTTAAAATAATACCTCAGTTTATTTCCACAAGAAAATAATGTTGTCATTTTAAATAGATTAAAAAGGAAATCTTAAAAACAAGAAAAAGTAAATAAAACCCAAATTTTTTCCATGATTTAACAAATCTGATGAAAACAATTTTGTGAAGTTTTTTTAGGCTTCACTTTGAAATAAAAATGACAGAAATAGACAAAACAAAATTGTAAATGCTAAGTGAATTGGAAAGTACCTTGGAGGGAGGGAATAGAAGATGAAAATTCTAGAATCTTGCATGACCTGCAATGAGAAAATTCGGGCATACTAATTTTTTAGCAAATTTTTTATTGATAAATTTTAGCTCGACATTACTAAATTAATTTTTCTCATCTATTAAAAAAATATTTTCTTTTATGAAGCCCTTATATAATGTTGAGTCTAGACAACTGGCATCTTTCCAATAAAAATAAGTTTCACTTTTCAGTAAATGCTAAAATGTTAGTTGTTGATGTCATAAAAACACTGATAATTTTTTAAATTTTTAATATATTTCACACAACACAAAGCTCGAGAGAAACTCATTGTAGAGGCTTACAATTGAAATAATAATAATGAATGATTTGAGAGGTATAAGTGTAAGAGAAGGTGGTAAAAAGTGTAAAATATGATGTTAAGGAGGATAGATAACAAATATTTTTATGACAATTGATCTGATGAGTTTTTTTCCCCTGGTACCCTAACTACATGAATTTAAGCATGTTACTAGATTGACATCTAGATCACACCCTCTTATGGTTGAAATAGTTGAATGCAGCTGCCACTTCTACTCCAACAGTTTCTTTTCTTGCATTTACACCTGTGGAACTCCTGCTTACTTGCTTCTCTGATAAATACAATCTTCAAAAATATAAGTGCAATGTCAGTTTCCATCTTCTTGAATCCTGTTCACCTTTCCTCATTCCTACAATCCTACCCATACCCAGTATTTTCTCTCACTGTAACCCCCTGCATATTAGTGGCATTCCTGCCTTGCTTGGGGTGACATGATTAAAAAAAATTTACACTTGACTTGAAGAAGTTAGAATTAAAGTGTTTAGGAAAGTGTTTAGTCTGTTTCACAATGAGGTAGTTCAATGATGTTGAAATGATAGAATCAAAGCATTAATTCTTTGATAAAATGTGATTATGAATTCTTCCTCTCTTTGAATGAATTTTATATTCTGCCTTTTCAAGTGACAAAATATTCTGCTTATTTCTTGAAATATTTATTTGCAGAAAACAATGAAAGATATAAAAAAATACAATAATGGATGTGAAGACGAATATATTGAGTTGAATAGAGACTAGAAGAAACAAAATAGATGAGAGAGAAAAAAATTGAAAATGATTCAGTGATAATAGGAAAAGGCAGGACAGATGTATTGTGTTTCATTAAGATGCAAAAAATGTGGAAAGTGGAGGAGAAAAAACATTGTTTTAAGTAAAAAAAGATGAGGATTTAGTTTAATATTGCATAAGATAAATAGCCATAAAGGTTATGAATGAAAAAGAATCATAAGATAGAGAAAAGAAGAGAAATTAAAATTGAAAGACTTGAAGAAGAAAGAAAGATTGGAAGAACATAATTTGCAAATAGTTAACTGAAGGTAGGAATTGAAATAAGAATAGAAAAGAAGAGATGACAAAGATAGGGAGTGGTGTTAAAAAGACAGGCTTGAAATTTATAGAAAAAAAAACTGGATGAGAGAGTTGGAGATCAAAAAGAGATTTGAGGTAAAAAAATAGCAAAATAGAGAGAGAAAAAGAAAGATTAATAGAAATGAGGCTAAAAAGAAATGCACAAAGCAGTTATTTGGAAAATCAATGCAAATCATTTTTATCGTTCATCTCAATTTCTGTTTTACTTGAATTTTTTGTCAAGAACGTTTTGTAGCTATTTGGTTATTTAATCAGAAAGCAATATTCATGTTCCTCAGCCTCAACTCCACCCATTTTTCATCTTTTTCTTCTTCATTCCTTTTTCACTCTTTTCATCATTACCCTCCTTTTGCTTTCATTCTTCTTTCTCTCACTAATCAATTTCTTCATTTTTCTTTCTCACTTGACATTGATAGAAACTTTTTTAATTCATATTGTCAGGGTGAGAAATTTTCAACAAAATACGAAAACTGTTTCAAGCAGACAACAATAAAGATATTTTCTTAGACTGATGTTGGTTAAAGAAATGAACCAGAGGTCATGAAGTCTTCATTTAATTTTTTTAGTATCAGAGAGGTGAAACCTAATAATTCCACACAAGGGTGAATTAGCAGATTTTTATAAGAGTTTAGTCTGATATTTTCAGATTCTCAAATTTTAAGAAGTTGGTAAGAGCTTGAAAATATGAAAGGTCAGAAATATTAAAATCTGAAGTAAAATCAGTACTTGAGAAGGTGAGCAAAAACAAAGCCATTAGGTCAGATGGGATCATAACAGTAATGCTCTCAGCCTTAGACAATTTTGGTATCAGTAAGATCAAAGTAGTAATAAATGAAATATATATGACAGGTGACAATCAGAGAACTTCAATAAATTCATCTTTGTAACATTACTTAAGAAACCATGTGAAAATGCATGTGAACTCCATCAGACATTCAGTTTAATGAGCCACATAACCAAACTAATGATGAAAATTCTGATGAAAAGAGCATGAAGCAGAATCAGATGAGATTCAGACAGCCTGCATACAGATAGAAAATCAATTGAGTAACTACATAAAAACAGAAAGGAGCATGAGACAAGAATGTGTAGTAGATGTGTTGTGACAGGGAGTCTTGGTATTTGCTTTCCAAAATCTTGTAAATTAAAATGAACTGTAGTGAAAGGATATAAGGTATACAATATATTTTTAATTATTGGCTTTAGAGTGAGTACTTTGTTACTTGGTGTAATAAAATGTTCATGTATGAGGTGGATATTGGTAGTAGTATGGAGAAAATCCCATTCAGCTCAGTATTCAAGAGTTTGGAAGTCAGCACTTAATAGTAGTCATAGTCATCTTAGAAATAGGTCAGTGTCAATCTACTGTGTTTTTCTAGACCTTAAGCAGGACAGAAATATGACTAGCAGATAACCTCTTAACTACTTCTTCATGTGCTATGCATGGCTGGTTAGTCACGTCTCTTTTTACTCTTACCATTCCTTCTTATTGTCTCACTCAGAGGTGTGAGCTTATTCTCCTTTTGACCCAACTCTGAGACTCTGGTGTGGACCTTGGTTTTGACTGACATCAAAAGTCTCTTTGTGCTAATTTTTTTTTTTTTTTGATTGGCCAAAATTATTTTACTTTCCAAAATTATTTTATTTTCCAGTGTTCCTTCCTTTCACATTTTTTTATAACAGAAGTGTTGGACCTCTCTGATTTTTGGTAGTTTTCAGTCACAAATTAGTAGGCTCTGCTCCTGTAAACTTCCAACATTTTTCAGTCAAGTTCAGTCTTTACTTCTTCTTTTTATTTAAAGAAAAAGAAAAAGAAAGTGAGGAAAAAAACTCACAATCAACTGCAAGAAAATAGAAATATGGTCATTAGCAAGAGAAAATGACAAAGATACAAACTAGAGATGTCAACATCAAGCAAGTAAAGAAGTTTAAATATCTGGGAAGTGTTTTCACAGAAGATGGAAAATGTGACACCAAAATCCGAATACCTATTAGACTCATGAAAGAGGCATCCCAAAAACTAAGCAAAGTAGCTGTAAATACTGGAAAATTTCCCTATGGATAAGGAGAAAACTGGAGGCAACAGAAATGCAGTTCTACAGAAGGATACTGAGAATTCCAACAGAGCAGGTAAGCAACAAAGAATCTTAAAGAAAATGACCTTTGCTGTGGTAACCTAGACTCTTTGAATTTAAGTGCAGTACTAGACTGGCGACAAAGTCTCAACAATTTACAGTTCAGTTGGCTAGATGTAACCATAAATTCTATATTAACAGTTTCTTTTCTTGCACTTCTCATTTGTGGAACTCCCCTCTGCACACTTTCCAGCTACCTTTAAGCTCAAAAATTTAAATGCAATGTCAATCACTATTTACTGTCCTCCTGATTACTCTTTTGTTCTCACTCCTTAACAATGATTCTGTTTCTAACTCTTCCACCCCAAGTAACCCCTTGTTTCTCAGTGGCTTTACTGCCTTATTTGGGGTGAACTTGATTAAAAGAAAAACAAACAAAAAGAACCTTATACTCAGCATCAGAAAGAGATTTGCTGAAATTCTGTAGACACATGAAGAGGTCTTTGAAAACTTAACCTTCACAGGACATATTGAGGACAAGAGAGATAGGGAAAGGCAGCAAGCCATATACCTGATGAGCTTGTGTGAATGGGTGACAGAACAGGAGGAGCATTAGGCTTAGCAAAGGGAGAAAAAGTCCTAAGAGCCGCAAGAGCTAGAAAATTTTGGAGAGCCATAATCACCGATGTCCTGAAGGGAAGTGGCATGTAGAAGACGAAGGAAGTAAGGAGCCATCAGATATAAGGACTTTGATCAAGTATTACTCTTATTGTAAACTTTTTTCTATTTTAATAAAAATCAGGTATGAGGTCATATGATTGTTTATATTTTATAGTAATGTACAACAAGAATGTGTTGAGGTTGGGGGAAACACCTAACGATCCCAGTAACTATGAGGGTAATAGGCAGATAGGAAAAAAGTGACAGGAGATAGCAAAAATGACACTGCCTCAGAATCCACAGCAACTTGAGGGAAAAAAATGCCCATGTGACCGACTTTACAAAACACTGAGTCTTGCCAACTGCTGGTTTCATCTTGCTTTTATTGGCATGAGGCATCTTACAAAGATCCATATCTTGACCAGTTGTAGAGAGGCCTGTATTTAGACATGCCAAACTGTCCCGCTGCTAACGGGAAAAACATGGATGTAACTGGTGTTGGAAAACATGTCCGAAGCCTCTTTTGCAGCTACACTGACGCACATTTGTCACATATTTTTAAATAATTTCATGGTTTTATATTTTTATCTCAGTAAATTTACTCAATATAGAGGATGAATGAGTGACAATTGAAATGTTATGAACTTCAGGTTTCTTTCAGCAGCAATGTTCAAATATTGATCATCAATTTTGCACTGTCATTGATTTATGAAAACTGGAAAACTTGATCAGTTATAGAAAGATGAAATTGAAGTTAACAAGTGTGATGAATATTTAATATTTAATGATTTTCTTGGGGGAATTTTGAAGCTTTCAATACAAAATCCATATTATTAAACTAAAGGTGAAAAGGTTTTTACAAAGAAAGATAATTTTTAAAATATGAAAGTATCTAATGATTAATTTAAACACAACCAAATCGATTTGCAGTGAGCATAAAACTAAAAAAAAATAATAGAAAAAGGATTCTATAAATAAATAAAGTCTGTAAAAACGGTCAGTAAACTTAATTTCTTTTTTTAATGAATCAATTAAATAGGTAGTAGCAGAAGAGGGTAACTTGTAAAAGGAGGTTGAAATGTAATAAGAAAGGTGTAGTTGAGCTTAGTAAGTAAAGCAAAACAAAGAAAGCAGGTGGATTTGGAACAACTGGTAGTGTAGTAAGTCCTGATAAAAATAAAATATATCAGCAAAAATAAAAAGTATTCAAATTAAAATAAGGGATTTGAATTTTCCTTTAAAAGCCTTATCTCTTTCTTTCTCTCTCTCTGAACCTCTCTCTATATACTTCTCTCTCAACTAATGAGAAGACAACCATCAAATAAAAAGAAAAAAACTAAATCCTGCTGAAAAATGCCGGAAGTTTTCAGGATCAGAACTTACTTATTTGTGACTGAAAAATACCAAAAATCAGGGACGTTCCATGCATACCATCCGTTATAAAAAATGAAAAAAATGAAAAAATAGAGGAATGCTGAAAAATAAAAGAAATTTGGCCAATCAAAAAAATTGGCACAAAAATACTTTTGATGTTAGCTGAAACCAATGTTCACATCAGAGTCTCAGTGGATGGTCAAAATGTATATAAGCTGACCCTCTACTGCATAGAAACCAGCAATGCATGATGCATGAAGAAGCAGTTAATATGTCATCTGTTAATGATATTTCTACCCTGCTTAGCATCAAGAAAAACACAGTAGATTGACACTGACCTATTTCTAAGATTACTACTATCCCTATCATGGTCTGAATTTCAAACTACCACTAATGGACATTTCTCCAGACTGCAACCAATATCTGCCTTATCAACAAACTTTTTGCTATGCTGAATACTAAAGGACTCACTCATCACTCTAAAGAAAATAAATAAAAATATATTATTTATTTTAAACCCATAAGTCGGTTTGTTTTATTCCAAAGTTTACAGTAAAGAAAATTTTACCAACACTATATCCACAGGAGTAAGAAACTTGAAGTTGTAGAAGATAAACAAAATTAAAATATTTTTTTTTTAGATTCTAGTATTAAATCTGATAAACAGTAAACAAAATGTTTTTTCTTTTTATTTATTTTTTCTGGTTAAATAAAATTATTTTCTTCTCAGCAGCAGAATTATTTTGAATTTGATGGATTTCATGAAACAAATTCCAACAAAGAAAGAAAGCACTCATGTGACGATAAACAGAACAATCTACAAAAATAAACTTACATCAATAAAAGTCTGGATGTTAAGAGGGGGTAAAAACCCAACTACAGAGAGAAAACTGCTTTGTATTCTTAGGAAGAACAAAAGAACTAAAGAACATAGACAGACATCACATCATCATGACAAACTACCATTCATATATAACCTTCAAAAAGAAAAACAAAACACCAAGAAGATATATCACTTAGATCCATAATGGTTGTGGCTCAGTATTCCATCCATTTAAGTGAGATTTGAAAATGCCTTTCAGTCAAGACGTAATCTAAGAAAAATTGGGGTGGCAACTGATGTTGAGTTTTGATGTGGTTAGCCTCATTAAAAAAATGCCTATAAATGATACATTATATATCCTGTTACCAGCTGAAAACTACAGTTTTGAGGACCCATTCTATCATCTCCACTGATAATTTATTGGAGATGATAAAACTTTGTGTAAGTACAACATATTCTCAATTTAAGCCTGGTACTTATCAACAAAAAAGTTTAACTATGCCACCAATTTCAATGGTAATTTTCAATATTTACATGAAGTCTTTTTTGAAGATCTAGCCCTACATTCCATGCCATTGAAACTGTTCATCAAGCTTAGATACATGAATGATATTTTTATCCTAAGGGTCAATCAGGACATAAAGGTATTATTTGACTATATGAAATCATTATTTATGTCGATTATTGGCATCATCTTTGAATTTAGTAACATAGTAATTGCAAGTTCAATCCCTTGGCAGTTAGTGTGTACTTGGATTCAGTGAACATGAACAGCTGAATGAGAACAATCTACCCACAAAGATTAAAGAAAAAGGTTCAGTTCAACATTTCTTGAAGGTTACCCAGATTGACACGCACATGATGAAGGCTGGAGAGCACAATGGCTGAAATGTTGAGATAACAACAAATATGGAGAAAACAGTTCACATGTAAATAATGATAACTCCTCAGTATCTGTCTATATTTCTGAGATAAGGTATTATGCACATTATTTACAGTATTCAGATTATTGTCCTCATCTTTGTCACCATATTTATTACAACGTTTTGGCCGTTGTACGCTCCGGCCTTCTTCAGGTGGTTGGAATGTTGAACTGAACCCTTTATTTCACTCACTGGGGTAGACTGTTCTAGTTCCACGTGCCATATTTAATGGATGTCAGTTATCAGTTAACTCCTGTTAATTTCCATCTGAAAGTTCTCCACTGCCTTAACCAGGTATTGAACTCACACTCTTTGGGTCCTGTCACTGAATCTAATTAACGCCTTTATCCACTGTGCCATGTGTCCTTGAGGACAGAGTGTGAGTTCAGTACCCAGTTAAGTTAATCTAGGGATTAAATTACCGATGATGTGTACATGTTTGTACATGGGGAGACAAATGGAAACTGCAAGTATTCGTCAATTACTACAAGTAAATATATGTTACACATGACAGAATGCATGGATCCCTTGAAGTCAATACTTAGTAGTTCGCCTTGATCATTGTGCCTTCTGGCAGGCAATAGAAATGAGGTTTAATTTCTGCACAGACTCTACAAGAAGCGCACACTTTTGTTTACCTTCTCCACCAAAAAATGGAGATCTTTTTTGCTGTAACAAAATGCAGGCGTCGAGTAATTTCCGGGTGGCATAATCCATTGTGAATGCCAGTGCGGGCTGAAGCGTAAGCTCGACTAAATGTAAAAGGAACCACGTTCTCCTTGCCAGGACGATATTTTATTGTGTAGTCAAATGCTGCAAGTTCTAACTGCCACTCATGAGTCTTAGCATTTTAAATTTTGGTATGCCTTTCATTGTTAAACATGAAGGCCATTGATCTTTGGTCAGTAACTAGGGTGAAATGTTGTCGTGATAGTGATTCTACTTGCAAACTGCCTCAATAATTGCCATTGACTCCTCCTCTACTGTGTGATATTTTAATTCGATTCCCTGTAGTGTTTTTGATATGAATACTATTGGGCGTCCACCTTGGTTGAAGATGGCAGAAATAGCTACATCTGACTCGTCACACTCAACCTTGAAAGGTAAACTTTCGTCTACTGGTTGTAGTGCAGCCTCCCCCAGTTTTTTTAATTGATTGAAAGCATCAAGTGCCTTCTTCAGTGGGAATTTTTAGTTTCCTGTAAATGATTTGTATGCATTTGCATAGTTTATTTGCAATGACAGATTTTTGGTAAACTGATTTAGATCTACAAGGAGTAAAGGTGAAAAGTTAGATTTCTAAGTTAAGAACAGAATATAATTGACCTTGTAGCAGTAGTAAATTTGAACTTATTCTTTGATGAAAATAATTAAAAATAATAATTGAAAAATAACTTAATATTTTGATTAAAGAAAATATGATATAAAAATTGTTTTTAAATTCAACAAAAGAACAATATTTTAAGTGACTAGAAAATGTCATAGAAAAACCCATATGTAATATTTTAATTTATTTAATATATTTTAATAAAATAAGACTTTCTATCATCAATATCTAGTTTTAAAATACAGTGTGTCCCCAGAAATTTGACATCATTTTGTAGTCTAATAACATAGCCAATTCTTGCTCAAATGATCTCAAATTTTAAAAAAATGTGTAAAATCTAAGTTCGCTGTGCAGACTTATCTCAATGAGAATCTACTGGAAAATGGATTGGGCTATCCAGTAATAATGACAATATGCCGTTGAAATGGCCACCATGTTCACATTACTTGAGATCATGAATTTTTTCTATGGGACTATGTGAAAGGACAAGTCTTTATCCCCCCTCTTACTACAAGCCTAGAGGAACTTAAGCAGAGAATCAATAAGGTGCTGGAGAATGTTATGTAAGATATGCTACACATGTTTGGCAGGAGCTGAACTGCCAACTTCACATGTGTTGTGTCACAGGTAGTGTGAATGTTGAAGCTTTGTGAAATCGGTTATAAAATCTACATTCCTTTGAATATCTTGTTTGAATTTTGGTAAGTTCAACATGAAGCCTATTTAATTTCATTTGCCTGGGACATGAAGTTATTCAGATATTCAGATAAGTGATGTCAATTTGTTTTGGACATCGTGTATCACATGTTTCATTAATATAAATGAATAGATTGTTATTTTATTATGAAATAAATTAAAATTACTTATTTTTCCAATGACCATATTTTAATTAAGAAGAATTTTGATGAAGTTGTTCTAACAAGGCAATTTTAGCATGTTTTGTGTCTCATGTAATCCTTTTGTTGCTTTCACTTTTATCAGGCAGTTTCATATCTTCCACCTTAAGCCCAGTTGAACAGATATATGGGAGAGCTGTTGAAAAGTTCTAGGCCTGAGCAAGAAGGAATTCAAAAATAATTCTGTTGGTCTTTTGGTCAGTGAATTTGACTACACACCCTCATACAAAAAAAACAAAAAAAAACTAAAACTAAAAATAACTGAGGTTGTGTATTATTGTACATTTTCAGTTGCATTTTTAGATGCATATTATGTTTTAAAAAAAAATTTATTATTTAAATGCCACTTCATGTAACTATAAGGTTGAATTCATGATTTGTTAAACTTCAAGAGAATTTTACATGGAAATTTCATGAAATAAATAAAAAATAAATCTCTGATTAGTTTTTTTAAGCACTAAATTAACCTCCAAATGAACATTTCTTGTTGCAACTATAAAAACATAAACACAAAGTGAAAAATAGAAACTAAAACTGGTGTAAATACAGAAGGCTATTATCTCCCTTTGATGGACATAAGTCAAATGAGTCACGTGACAGACCATACAGTGAAGAAAGCAGCAGTCAATTTCAGTATTTTTACAACAGCTAAAACGAAAGGTTGCTTTCTTTAGCCTGGGCTCCTTATGGCCAAGGCAGAGGCTAAATATGCCTCCACAGCAGCTTACAAGTCCATGGTGCTGTTTCCCTTTGGGAATATATCTTTCCCAGATATAAAAAGAAACTTCAGTTCACAGTACTCAATTTGGGAAAACCCAAGACTTGCTGTTTCCCATTCGTGGAATATGTCCGCGCCTGGGACATAGATGAATCCAGCCCATTTGAATTCAGAGTCCTAAAAATGGCTTCTCCAGATACAGGAGTATCTACATATATGTAAGAACCTTTCTTTTTGTTTCTCCTTACACACTGTTTGCTGTGTAGATATATGTGATATCTTTTTCTCTGCGTAACATATGTGTATATATGTATATATAGTTTTGTGGATGTCTTACTAGTATAAAAGTCTCTCTGAGAACAAAGCTTATTTGTCATTCTTTTCCCTTTCAGCCATTTTGTCTGTGAAATATGATGTTATTATATCATAGATAAAACAATGTTCATAACCAGGGAAATATATATGGGAGAATAAATCATTCTAATAATAGCTCTCTCTCCTGTTATACAAACAAAGACAAAACATTACTTAAAAGGAACAAAAATCTTATGGAATTATATGCTAAGGAAAATAATTGCTGATCAGTGATGAGGCAACTATTTGCCTTTAGTTGAAGTAGATGATGTGATGATCCAAGCAAGAGAAATGGTAACCACTAACTTTATCTGATATTAAAAATCTGACAGATAAACTTGACCAGTGAAAGGGAGGGTTTTATTGTCTATAATAGAGGATAAAAGACAACCAATCCAACCTTTCATGACTACATAAAATGGACAACAGAAAGATATCACTAAATTTAATAAGTAACAACTGACCAGAAAATGAAGTCTGGGAAGATGACCAGGTGATTTCTGCTATCAGCCATATACTTTCTAATTGAAATCTGCTTGTTATGGCTGACAAAAGATATATTTTACTTATATCAAAAGATTTAAGAATTCTTTAGTAAGTAGATGAAAATGTGCTTTTTGAATTTGCAAAACGCTGATGATTTTCATTTACTTACTGAACAATTCTCTTGTTCATCTACCATTATGGTAGATATAGCATTTTTCTATTAGCAAAGAGACAAAACTCAAGGTGGTATTCATTCTTCCCTTAAAAGTGTTGCCACAAAAATCAATTCAATTTTCAAATTCTAAGCACTTTTAAACAAGTATTCCTCTAGATATTTATATTTGGATTTCTGTAACTACACTCATCAAAATCATTGATTAGATTATCACAGCTTGGTTTATTATCTGCAGTATTGATCATAATTTGTATCTATATGTATGCAATACAGTCATCATAGCTGTTATGGAAATTCTCTAAGAGAAATAGTACAGCTTGCAGGTTCTACTGATAATATCCTTAAACAAATTAATTTTCTACAATTATGATTTACCTTGTTTTTCATGAATTTATTAATGATTCTATTGAATAATATTTATATTATCCAATGACAATGGATAAAATTTAATGTCAAAAGATTCATTTTATGTCATTTCTTTCCAATTAAGACAATCATCTAATGTTCCAAAACAGAAAACAAATATGAGGTGGACAATTTTGTGCATGGAATTTTGTCTTTCACAAAATCTTGAAAACTTTGAAAAATACATTTGAAATTATAAATTGTTGGTTGATTTTAAGACATGTCAACACTTGTTTTAATGTCAAATTTTATATGAAGCACACATTAAGCTGACTACTTAGTAGTGATGGTCAACCAGATTAGTTTCACACTGAGGTGCTGAAATTGTAAATGGAAATGCTTTTTCTGCTACTATTAAAATAAAGGAATCACATTCTACATTAAAACAAAGGAATTGCTTTGTACATTAAAACACAGGAATCACATTCTACTGTATTCTCCATTTGTAGTGATACATACAGAAATTAACAGACTAGCAAAATTTTGCTATTTATCAGAATTCTGTAAATTGATTGATACTTACATTCTGTGAAACTATTGAGTCCAGATAACTGCATATCACATGCCACAGGAGCAGAGCAGAGCAGAGAGAAAAAGCTTCATCTAAATTATTGATCGTGATGACAGGTATATCACAGTGATCAATATCTCATACCATTGCAAAGTGGAATGTGCTTATTGCTGATATTAATTTAACCATTTTTTCATCTTACTGAAAATACAAGGGAAACCGATTTCTGTTTTCATATTTACTGTCAGCTTAATGTTTAGTTTAAAAATTCTTAAACAGATCAAAATTATTTTTTTAAAAAATCATGTTCTAAACATAAAAGTGTTTTTTAATAGTTTTAAAATATAAAATGTGTTATTTTTATTATTAATTAATTTCTACTATTATTCTCATTCAAATTTTCCTAGTGTTTCAGTTGGCCAAATCTCAAGGTATTCCTATATAAATATGGCATATAGATAAATAATACTATTTCTGTCCCAATACAGTTCTTATATATATATATAATTTTAGTGCACTAATAATGAAAGGATTCATATATATATATATAAATAAGATTAATGGTCAGAGTTGAATCAGAGCAGGGAACAGTAGTATTAAAAAGTGCTCAATACACATGAGAAAAAAAATAAGTAAAAATAAAAAATAACATGTAGAACTTTTAAGTTTAAAAATCAGGAGGTCAATTAAAATATGCAACCACAATTTTGGCCTGGTGGTCTCGTCGGTTGATACTTTTAAAATTCATATATATATATATATATATATATATATATATATATGAATCCTTTGATTAGTGTGCTAAAATTTTTATATACCAAAATTTGATTAGTGCATGTATAATACTTGATTAGTGTGATAAAACATGACTCAGTTTAACCATAGTAATTGAAAATTAATTTTTTTATAGTTACTGATTAATTAAAGATTTTCTAAAATTTAAAAATAGAAAATGGCTGTTTTGTTTGTCAACTATTACATTGTCTAAGTAATTAAATATTAAAATTACAGTATTTAATTTTAAAAAATAGACAGTTATAAAGAGATCAATTTTATAATATAAGCTGATAATAAAAATACATATTTTTAAGGAAATCTTTGATTTTTTGTTAAACAAAATGGACAATTAAATTAGATACAGAAATTTACATTTATTAAAAAATATTGAAATATAAAAGATGTATGTATTTACTATGGAAAGATAAATAAAATTTTCAGGTTAAAATACTAATGATTATGATATGTTTGAAAAATTTCAAGAGGCAATTTCTCAGTACTGACAATTATATAAAGAACAGAAGAATACCATATGGCAAACCACTCTAAATATGTTTTTCATAAAAATCCTATATAAATAATTAATAAATAATAAATTAATTATTACATCATTATTAATTATATATTATTAATTAATAAACATTAATTCATAGCATTTTTATTGTATCTTCTTATATGTACCTATATTTTAATTAAAAAGTATGCAAATTAGAAATTAATTGTGAATGCAACTAAAATTTGAGATACAAATTACTTAATTTCCTGTAAGTTATTTTTTCAATTAATGCATTTTCGATTAGTGCATATCTTTTAATGTATGCACTAATTGAGGGATTACTGTGTATATATATATATATATATATATATATATATATATATATATATATATATATATATATATATATACAGGGTGTTGCAGCAAAATCCAACACTTGACAAAAAGAAAACAAAATAGGCAATAAAAACAAAAGTTGTATATGCAGATACCCGACAGTTTATTTAGCAACAGTTAGAGGTACATACTACATTATTTTTCAATGTAACCACCACTGGCGACCATCTCTAGGTGGGCATAAAATGAGTCACACACTTTAGTGACCATGTCCTTGTCCATAGTGGTGAACGCTTCCACAATGGCAGCCTTCAGAGAGTTGACCATATTGTGGGTGTGCTTGTTGGTCTTGGCTTTGATCACGCTCCAGAAGAAATAGTCAAGGGGGTTGCAGTCAGATGAGGAGGGCAGCCACAAGTCCAGCGACCAGTGGTGAGGAACATTGTTGAGCAGCCATGCCTAGGTTATCTTGGCCTTGTGTGCAGGAGTGGAGTCTTGCTGGAAGACATAGGGGTGTCTGGCCATGATCTTGTCCATCCAGGGCTTCACCACACTCCTCAGCACCTCCTGGTAGATCTCAGCGGTGACTCTCAGGCCCTTTTGAAAGAACAGAGGCATGACGTCCCCGTCACTGCACACAAGGCCAAGACGACCCAGGTGTGGCTGCTTAACAATGTTCCTCACCGCTGGTTGCCAGACTTGTGGCTGCCCTCCTCATCTGACTGCAACCCCCTTAACTATTTCTTCTGGGGCATGATTGAGGCCAAGACCAACAAGCATGCCCACAACACACCACTATAGACATGGTCACCAAAGCATGTGATTCATTTCACGCCTGCCTTGAGATGGTCATTGCCACCAGCGGTGGTTACATTGAAAAATAATGTAGTATGTAACTCTAACTGTTGCTAAATAAACTGTTGGGTCTCTGTATATACAACTTTTTTATGGCTTATTTCATTTTCTTTTGTCAAGTGTTGGATTTTGCTGCAACACAAAGTATATATAAAAAAATTTTCATTATTAAAAGTTTAAAGTATTTGATTTGTTTAAAGTATATTACATTATCTGCATTGTTATATAGTGTATATATTTGCATTTTTCTTGGTGATGTTTTACAAGGTATTCATTTTTAGTTTGCAATTTTTAAGTAACATAGTAAAAATTTGTTTGCATTTTGAGATAAGTTCTGATCATTTATTTAGTAGTTTGTGTTGGTCTGGGAAGAAGATTTATAGCTATTTTGACCTGCAGACAAATTTTACAATTTTTGGATTTATTGTTGTCAGCTGGTGCTGTTTTCCTTATTTTCCATGGTATTTTTGGTATATTTTGGTTGTACATTAAATTTTAATTTTCTTGCATCTGATGTACTTAGATGTACAGCTTAGCTGACTTCATTCAACTTGTGATAAAAATATAGTTTTAAGGCATGCTTTATTTATTGGTAAAAGTGCTCAATATCAAGGAAGAGCATATATAAATATTAGAGTGGACACTGTGGTCAACATCAAGTGGTGACAATGTTTCATGCTTGAATGCACAATTTAATAATAATTAATAATTAAAATAATTAATAAATGCAAAATACTCTAAGTGATCAATAATGAGTCAGAAGTTAAACATTATACTATAGCTACAAATAACCACACTCTGGACCATAATTATTTCTACTCAACAGCTTTTGGATTGGTTTGGTTTATTTTGTTTATGTCATCCCAACCTCAATGGGTTATTTAATGCTGGCAAGATTTTTAGGATAGGTTTGTATGAATAGAATATGTATTCTTTATAGGAGATCAGGTTTCATTTTGTAAAGAGGGTTTTTGTTGAGAGTCAAATATATTGCTGGTAATAATTTTTTTTTTGCTGAAGTTTTCACTATAAAAATCTATTTTTATACTTAGTGCTTTCAGCCTAGCTTGGGGGTTAACTATTTGTCTATAGTTAGGATCCTAACAAGTTCTACCACCCCAGGTCAGGGTGAAACTGGGAACAGCAGCAATTAAGAGGTGGTCCCATGCTCCTTAAAACCTCTTGATCAGAGTCAATAGCCTTTAGAATGATTTGAAATATAACAATTATTTCCTAACCAGTAACTGTTAGGATAATACAATAAACCAGAAATATCAGACCTTGCTACCCATAATACCCCATTGACTAGCATATATAAATAGTCAAGCCCCAACACAAGATGCATGTACTGAAGATTGTTTACAAGCATAGAACAGATTACCACCATTTGGTGTTGATATCAGTGTCCACTTTTGTATTTATATAATATATTCTACACTAATTATTATAGATCATATATTTAAGGCTAATTCTGGAATGCTAAAATCACCTGAAGAAAATTGGAGATGAGGCTAGCTATTATAAAAACAAGAAAGATGATGAGAATAGTAAAAAAAAAATATAAATACATGATTGAATTTAAAATAAAACGCGTGCCATTAAAATGTTTTATTAAAAATGACTTAAATCAAAGCCAGTGTTTTGAACAAAATATCACATTTTTGACACTCCCCCCCATTACCTGTATTTCTCTTTTTTATTAGCCAGAAGATCAGGACTTACTTTTATAACAAAGTCATTTGCATAAGCAGCAGAGGACTGCTACCAAATGTTTGCTGGCTATTTCCACTGCCTGCTGCAATAAACACATGCTAATTGCAAATTTTTTCCTTACTATAACTTTTTTCTTGGGAGGTCCATTACATTTGAATAGTGGGAGATGCATTTCTCAAGTGAAGATTTGCCAGTGTTATGTTTTTAACAAAGCATTTTTGCACAATTATGTCTTACTGACAATTAAACATAATAAACCAAAATAATGTTTCTCAGACCAACTCAGTTTGAACCATTAGATGACCACACTTTCATGCAACAATCAAAGTTCTGCTGATCTGAAACATTCAAGATTTATATACTCATCATTGTATACAGGCTGATTTGAACTAATTTCTTTGTCTTTAATAAACAACATTCCAGAACTCAACAGACATATGAATAACCCTGGATTCTACACAACCAAATTGTGATAAACAGACAATAATGAAAATTCATCTGAATAAATCATATTCAATATTTCAATCAGTGTTGAACAAAATTCAAACAAGATCTTATACATTGACTTCATTTATTAAAAATAATACAAACTTTGTGAAATTCAGATATAAAGTTTATTTTAAATATTGTTTGTTTCAGTGGATATTTATTTTCTGTGCGTGATAAAAATAAATCAGTCAAATGACCACAGATTTGGCGAAAAGGCTCGATAGATGAGAAAGAATGCACACAAAACCACGCAGATCATTCTCTTAAATTCTAAACACATAATACAGTGAAAGAAAAAGAGAAAAAGTGAGAGGAGAGAGTTTATCTAGATGGTGAGGAATATATATATATATATATATATATATATATATATATAGCTTTATTGTGTAGATGCACAACTTGAGACAATTTTGTGACTGTAGAGATAAAGGAAGGCAAATTCGAGGTACAAAAATTCTATCTGATACCAGAAGGTTTTAACCTCAGACAAGCACAATGGATGGAATTACCATTTTCTTAGAAGTGCATAAAGATTAATTGGGTGAAAAAAGATCTGCCAAGAATTTGCTTTTGATCAATAAATCTTTTGAAGTTGGCCAGAAGTGCAATAATGTTTTTAGTTGAGCTTTGGTTTAATTACTGAAAATATCAGTTAGCATTAGAGAATATTTAGAGGAAGGAGAGTTAAACTTCTTAGTAGTTTGCCTTTGGTAAAAGAGAGTAGGAGATACACACACAGACATACACACACACACACACACACATATATATATGTATGTATATACAGATATGTATATGTATATATATATATATATATATATATATATATATATATATATATATATATATATATATTATGAAATGAACAAAGCATATATATACAGAGCATTTACTTAAATATTTGTATCTATAAAAAGAATGTATAAACATAAAAATGTCTTAAAATAATTGTCGGACTTTGTCCATTTCATAATGTGTGACATCATTTGTTTACATTTGGATATGCGTTGAGCAGATATGAATGTACGTGAGAAAATCATGGAAAATTGTAGTTTATAAACAGTAAAATCAACCTTGCTAACCGAAACACTCCTCTGTGGCCCAATCGGTAAAAGCACGTCAGGCTATATGACTGTTCCGTATAGGAAACAGGTTCAATTCCTGTTGGAGGACACATATTTTCTATGACAATTTCTTGGACATTCAGGCCGGTAAATATTATTAATACTATATTTGTATCTATAAAAAAGAATGTATAAACATAAAAATGTCTTAAAAGATATATATATATATATATATATATATATATATATATATGAAAAACCAAAGCTGTTGATGGAACAAATGGACAACTTGTTTAAACTTAATAACCATATCCAGATAAAGTCTCAAGCAAAAATGTCAATACTGAAAAAAGAAAAAAGGCCTAAAAATGAACCTACCCACGCAGTAAAGTGTTTGAAGCCTAGATAGAGGGAAAAATGCTTAACATTAATTCTGACAAAAGGATGGCCCTAGTCATAACCAGAGTTTCATGCTCATGTGATCTTCAAATGACTTGAAGGCAAATGAAAGAAGGGAGGTGACTACTTTTATATATCCCATGATCATAAATCCCTAACCTAAAGCATCATGGGGGTGGGGAATAAAACAAAATAATTTTATTTAAATAGCCCATTGATAACCACACCTTCACAGGGGAAAAAGAAAATAAGCAAAGAAAAATACCCTGTGAATAGGCTAAACTACTAATGGTCATACAGTAGGGTCAATTACACACCCACACATATATATATATATATATATATATATATATATATATATATATATATATATATATATATATATATATATATATACACTGACACACACATAAAGAACTGAGAAAGAAAAATTGCAAAGATAAGAGAGAAAGAGTAAGAAAGATAAAATATGAACAGACTGTGAAAGACAAATCCAATTTCTTATGGCTTGGCTCCATTACAAAGATTTAAGAGGCTTCTCTATAATCGTTGTAGAATTTCATATTGTTAGTCAAACTGATAATGGAGAGACATGATTTTCTACATTGGTTAATGAAGACAGTTTGGCAGCCAGTGAACACTCTAAGTTTGCAAAGTTTTTTTTTCCCTGCACATTTTCTGTGGCTTAATTTTGCAAAGATTGCCTGTAAATCCTGTGCCTCCAAGAAACTGATGGTGGTTGAATCCACAGGTGATGAGTGACCTTTTCAAAGATTCTTTATATTGCTTTAGTGGTGATCCCATTTTCTGTTGACTGCAGCTTGTGACATGGCTCCAATACTTGTAGCTCTGGTTGAATTATGGACCTCAACATTAATGATAAAATTTATCCAATCTATTTTCAGAATGGAACAGAAGCAATGCTGTTGAAAGCATTTGAGTTGGCATAGGCCGTGCTAGTATACAGCCTAAGATTTTGCACTACATGGTTGAGCAACAAGATGACTTTTCTGGTTTTACTGTTTTCTATGAGGTTTTTATTTCACCAATTATATTTGTTTAGCCTATCAAAGGCTTGATCATCCTTTGACAGTATTTTCATTTCTCTGTCTAGTTTGGAGGAGATGGCACTACCTAGGTAGGTGAAGTCCAATATGGAGTTCATTTTGTTGAGCTGATAGAGATTAGTGGCAGGGATGATACTGTTTTTGGCAAAAAGTTCAGTAGATAAGAACAGACTGAGATAGATAGATAGATAGATAGATAGATAGATAATGAAGAGACTGAGATAGATAGATAGATAGATAGATAGATAGATAGATAGATAGATAGATAGATAGATAGATAGATAATGAAGAGACTGAGATAATTAGATAGATAGATAGATAGATAGATAGATAGGAAGAGAGAAAACTGAAAGAAAGGGAATTTGAAAAGAGAGAATATTTGATGGGAGGAGAAATGTTAAAAGGTCTGTTAGAATAAAAAAAAATGTTAAGAGGTGAAATTTCATTTGGTTAGGAATACTGAAACATAAGAAAGTTGTATGTCTGTGGCATAGACCAATTATTTTCAGTGGCCCCACAGATAAAAATCCAAAAGATTGAGGTTGGGGGAATATGCAGGCCATGAATCTGGTCCTCCTCTATCTATCTATCATCGCAAGCAGTGTGGCTAAAATGTGCTGGAGCCCCATCATGCATGAACCACATGCATCTTTGTATTAGCAGGGGTACATCCTTTAGCAGGTCTGGAAGCATGCTCAAAATAAAGTCCCTGTAGACATCTCCTGCAAGACATGTTGGGAGAACATATGGATCTACCAGACAGTCACCTACAATTACAGCCTACACATTAATAGTAAACTGATGCTGGTGTCTAGCCTGTATTGCATCATGGGGATTCCAATCTGCCCATAAATGTTGGTTGTATAAATTTGTTATTCCATCTCTTCCAAATGTTGCCTTATCCATAAATAAGACTGAAGAGACAAACAACGAATCAGCAGTTTGTGAAATAAACTCTCCACAAAAGTTCTCCCATGGTGATTGATCAGAGGTCAAAAGAACCTGTACATGGTACAAATGATATAGATACAGAACTTGCACTTGAAGTACCCTCCATGCAGTACTATGAGATAAACATCATGCTAGGGCCATTTGATGTGTGCTGTTACTTGAATCATTGCCGGTAGCCTGTAGAATGTGTTCTTCATGCTCAGGTGTACAAGTGGATCACAGTTTTCCTTGATTTATAGTTTGTGGTGCCACAGATCCTGTCTCAGCAATGTGATGATAAACAGTGGCAAAGGTTGGATGACTCAGCTGCCTTCAGTCTGGAAATGCAATCTGATACAGCTATGCAGCCTCACGTCCATTACCATTCATGTGACCATAGTTAAAATTCATATCTGCCTCCTTTTGATATGAATATCCTGCCATTGTTAAACAGAACACTTCTTACTTAATTCACTACTACACATGTTAAACGTTGAAGACAGACTAGCCACAAATGTACATGAATGAAAAATCTATCCTAGTCTACATGGCAACACACCGCCATTTACCATAAACTTTCTTTAAATAAATCAAAAAGGAAGGATTTGTGATCATATGTTTATATGGAATTTTGGCCTTATTTTGGCATGTGGAACCTGCACACAAAGTTTTTGATACACCCTGTATATATATATTAAGTACACTCCCTCGGACATTTAGACCAAGACATATGTGTCTTCCATCGCAGAACACCTTATAAATAGCCGGTTAGCTAGCCCGTTTTTTATTTTTATTTTTTATTATCATGAGTGGTAATAATAAAACTAATTTTTGTCTGTTTATGGCAGTGATAAAATTTTGTACCATAAACATATCTTTAAATATATATATGTATATATATATATATATATATATATATATATATATATATATATATATATATATATATCAAGAGAGGGAGATTGAGAGAGAGAGAGAGAGAGAGAATGAGTGAAGAAAGGAGAGAAAGTCAATATTGGTTTGTTACCAATGTACTTGTATTTATAGTACAAGTTTGATAGTCCCTTAATGTGGGTGTTATATTGGACAGAATTGAGATGAAAGTATTAATTGTAAATGAGGATGAATGTGTAGGTGGAAACTTTCATTTTGGTTGTTGCTTGAATGATTGTAGGTGTGGCAATAGATACAAGCTGCATTCAGCATCTTCCCTTGATAATGCCAGACAATAAGTGGATCATTAAGAAGAAGAAATGGAAAATAAAAAAACGACATTAATGAAAATACAGCTTTGGATATTTTTGATTTCATTTTCTTTATAAAAACATGACAAATTGATAAAGAAGAAAAATGTTTTTGAAAAGATGAAAGAAATGAAGCAAAATAATGAGAAAAATATTCAAGGGAGTTAAAAATTTCCATTTATTTGCTTTTACTTTTGAATGGATTTCATGCTTAAAGAATAAGAAATATGAAGAAAAGAGGAAAAAGAAGAAAGATTGAAGAAGAAAATTAACAAAGTGAAGAAAAATGGTAAAAAGAAAAATTAATTGGGAGAAAAAAGAAAATGATATAAAATATTAAATGACAATTTAATGACTAAAATATAGTTTTTTTGTCCAATTGTCACTTTCTTTTACTTTTTTTAATACTGTTATTCATCCAGTACAAAGCCAAAAAGCCACTCAAGGTAGAGAGAATTTTAGATTATGAGGATATGTAGGATAGATAATGGTTGACCCTATACTTGAAGAGGTTATGATTGTAGTGATTGGGGAAGCATCATCTTGGGAGTCTATTTCACAAAATAGCAGTTCTCAGAAATAAGTTGTCTGAATGGGGCTTTCTTCTTACCAATGAAATACGAAGGGAATGAGGATGGTATGCCACTACATACATGACACATTGTCTATAAGAAATTATTATTATTTGTAGAATTATTCTACACTGTCACTTAGTGGAAAGTCTAATCAGTATCATGGGAAAGAAAAGACAGTTATGAGTTTTGAAATTCTCTAAGGACACCAAACATGACAGGTAAAAAAAATGGGTACAACATGACCCTATGAGTTCAAATGAAGGGTTCTGATCAACATTATAAGGTTACTAAATGCAATTAGAAGAAGGCTGGAGAGTAAAGCAACCAAAAAATGATAAAAGCAAAAAAGAGCAGGAAACATGATATACATAGATCAATGTATAATAGTAATATCATTTCATCTCAAAAATTCAGGAAAAAACTATTTTCATAGTTGTTGATTTAAATACTATCCAATGTACAATGATTAAATACTATCCAATGTACTATGATTAAATACTATCCAATGTACTATGATTTCATAAAATACCAAAGGCAGTAATGTTGATTAAGCAGCAAGAAACATGCAAAATGGAATCAGTGAGTTGACATTAAACTCCAACTGATATAATCTGCATTGAATTCACAGAAATGTTTTTGAGAAGGATATGGATAAGAAAAGAATGAGGCAATTAAACATTGAAAAATGTTCTTGATTAAAAAGAATTCATATACACTAATTATCTAAAGTAGTAATGTATTTTGAAAATGAATTTTTCTCATAAAAATTAATTTTAAATTCAATGCCTTTTTATAATTTCACAAATTTTTATAACAGTAAAACAGATTAGCAGTATCTTTTTAAATTAATTGATACAAAATGAGCTCTTGTTATTGCATTAATTTTAGATATTTAGAAATTCAGGCAAGACAGAATATTTATAATGTGCGAGAGTATATATATATATATATATATATATATATATATATAAAATGTAAATTATTTTAAGATAGAATAAAGAAACAAAATGAAAAGACAAGAGGAAAATCTATTCTTAGCCGACATATTTCATCCATTGAAGGATTTTATCAAAGTAAATGTAAGGATTTATTTTGTTCTATGTTTATATACAGAAGCAAGGATGTCATTTGTTTATCAAGGCTTTTAAGTTTGAGAACATTCATGAATATTCATTAGGTCATTGAAAGTTTAGTCAAAACATGTATAGGATACAAAGTGCCATAATTCAAAGTCTGGTAAGACAAAAGTAAGTGAGTAATATTCAAGAAATTTTTTTTAATCAATGAATATTGTTTAAATTGTGATAAGATTGTTATGGTTTGAGATCAATGTATGTGCTGTACATCTTCAAAAACATGAAGTAATAGATTTAACCATTTTCTTATGATTTTTTAAAATATATTTGTAGTCATGTATGTTGGCTTGGGAAAGTAGTAATTCTTTCAGGAAAGGTGAAAATGGAAAGAAACCTGGGTGTAGATTTATATTTTAATTTGATAGCAGCACTCTTGAGAAGAAATTACTTTCTCTTTTGATAAGTGTGACATTTTTTAGATTAAAATTGTGATTGAATTTATTTCTGTGTATGACGAATGCATTTGATAAATTGTTATGCATAAAGTCTCTTTTGTGTTCATAGATATGTTTTTTTTAATTTCTGCATGTTTCCCAATGAATTGGGAGGAAAAGTTTTGGCAATATATTTTATATGAGCCTGCTTCTGAATTATAATTGTTATAAATGTTTTTGGTTCTGATCATATGTATAATGGTTTTTATGGTAGCCTATCTACATTAGAATGAAATCTTCCTCCTTCATAAATACTAACCTGTGAGACTTCCTAGGCAGGTAGTCAGGATGCAGTGTAACCTGATAGTTTGGACGGACAGTTTTGGAAGTGGTTGTGATTATTTTGATGTTATTTAGATGGGATAAGTTGTTTTGGATGGGGGATGTTATGGAGTTGGGATGTAGCATTAGGTATCTGTTTTTGTCTAGTATATTCTTGTGGATAATGTTATCTTTTTGCAGTTGTGTAATTTGTATGCCTTTCTCTTTGTATTGTGGATGAAGTGATAAGGATATTGGTTTTTTTTTTTAATGTGTTTTCTATGTCTGTTTCTTCTTTGGGTAGGCATTGGGGACTGCAGATTCTTAATGTTCTTAGGTATAAACCTATAATTATACCAGATTTAATCTTATTAGAGTGGTGGTATATATATATATATATATATATATATATATATATATGTATATAGTTGTATATGAAGAAATATAGTCTTAAAGTGTGCTATATTTATGGGATAAAGTGCTCAATATCAGAGATAGAGCATGTGTAAATAAAAAAGTGGACATGGAAGTCAGCACTTAGAGGCGACAGTCTGTTTCATGCTAGTGCACTCGCCTGACGATTGCACTAGCATGAAACAGACTGTCGCCTCTAAGTGCTGACTTCCATGTCCACTTTTATATATAGTTGTATATTTAGGCACCATTCTTTCTTTTGTGCAATTTTCATTAAAAACGACAGACAAGGTACTACGGTTAAGTTTTTTATTTAATTTTTCTTGTGTACGAACAAGAGCTTTCTTTGCTGGACAAAGGGTGTGTAAGAACTGTCCAAATGTTTTATTTTTCTGATATGTATATTTGGAAATTAAAACACCACTACTACACACGAAGACATATACATAATGCACACACTCAATTAAGCTGAAAAATCAAATCATCCTTGATAATGGCTAAAGGTATAGCCGAAAGTGCTCGGAAAAATAAAACATTTGGACAGTTCTTACACACCCTTTATCCAGCAAAGAAAGCTCTTGTTCGTACACAAGAAAAATTAAATAAAAAACTTAACCGTAGTACCTTGTCTGTCGTTTTTAATGAAACTTGCATATATATATATACATATATATATATATATATATATATATATATATATATATATATATATATATATATATATATATATATATATATATAACTAAACGCACAAAACATCCTTTACAAATAGTAAATATGCAAACAGCTTTCTAAACATATCTCGGAGATTAAATACAAAAAACAAATTATACCAAAAATATCATGGAAAATAAGGAAAAGAACATTAGTCTACAACAAACAATCCTAAAAATGTAAGTACTGCTTGGAGGAAAAAATATCTATAATTACCTTCCCAGACCAAAACAAACTACTAAATAAACAATCAGAACTCATCTCAAAATGCAGACATGAAAATTAATTTTTACTTTGTTACCTAAAAATCAAAAACTGAAAACAAACAAGAATAAATGAAATAAATAAAATAAAGTAAATAAACAAAAACAATTGAATAAATTAATCCAAACAAACATATATATATATATATATATATATATATATATATATATATATATATATATATATATATATACACACATACACACATGCACAGACACATTGGTAATTAAATAACTAATTAAATATGGGGGATGAAAAAAAAAATCCAGTAAATGGCAGCTACAATTTTATATCAAGAAATGTTGCAGATACAGGAATGCTCAGCATTAAATTTAAATTTTTCAATTTTTGGTGTCTATTTTATCTAGCTACATAACCTAGCTAAACTTATTCAACATTTTAAAAAGTTTTATTGCTATTGTTTTAAATATGCCACATTGTAAATGCAGTAGTTTTTCTAGGAAAGGAGTTATGGTGTATTATCATGGACACAAATTTATTTTTGCTTTAAATTACTTTCCCCTTTAATTAAAACTGCATTCTTTAAGTTGAAATTTTAGTCAGACCTATTATAATGAATAAATAATGTATTGGGTATATTGTTTTGTAAAATATCATTTTTGTGTTCATGCAATCTTTTATTTATGTTTGCTTTCACCACAAAATGTTTCACTTATGTATTTCCCCAGACATTTTTTACAGTCTATTTTACAAATTCCTGCTTCAGGTTTAACATTATTTTGTTTAGTGCTAAATCTATGTTTTTTAAGTATTTGTAACAAACTTTATATTAAATTTAGATAAATTCTTTTTCCTTTTAGTTATTATTGAGTTGATCAGTAACATTATGAGCTTAGTTTTCTTTTTGATTGTGAATTTTGTAAGCTTTCTTTCTTGCATTATATATAAAATAATTTGGATATTGGAGGATTTTAGAAGTATTTTCAATACATTTTGCTTCATTATGTAAATACTGAGAGTTACAAATTCTCAGTATATAGAAAATGATAATTAGTTTAGTTTTTACTTTGTTCCTGCAATGGGAATAGAAGCTTATGAGATCATTTTTATTGGTGGATTGTTATTTTTTTTTTTATAGATATTTAGTTTTATATCATTATCAGTACAGTTTAGCATGATATCAAGGAAAGATAATGTTTCTGTTTCAAAAGTAAATTTTATTGTATATTTAATGTTGTTTAGTTTTTTTATAAGATCAGGTAATATTGTTTTGGAAGGAAATATATCTTCCTCCCAACCTTATATTAACTCCATTGATAAAACCATTACATTGAAACAGTCCTTTTGTGGGATAAAATGCATAACATATTTGTCATTCAGTTACGCACTATTAGTCTCATATATAAGTTTGTATATTATATTTAAATAAAACAAAATAAAATAAAAAATAAAGAAATAACCAGTACATTTGTATTACAATAAATATTTGTTAATAATATTTACTGGGTTTTTCTTAATGTGATAAACATAGTTACAATTTAATCTAAAAATATGTTTGATATTTCCTGAAAGTCAGTAATATAGAATAAATTGAATTTATAATTAATTTAAAAACAAACAAGTAAATAATCAATGTTTGAATATTATGCATTATGTAATAGTTGAGAAATTTTCATTAATGACAAAATTATATTGCATAGAAGAAAATAGATGTCATCACTCAGTGTTGAACTCCATGTCTACTCTTATATTTACACATGGTCTCTCCCTGATATTGAGCACTTTTACCCATAAGTATAGCATACCTTAAAACTATATATATATATATATATATATATATATATATATATATACAAAAAATGCTAATTTCCATAATATAGGTTTAACTTAATTAGCTACTGCATTTCCATAATATAAATTCCCCTCTAACTCTTCTAACATTGAATGTATATCTAATTCTAATTTCTATATTTACCTCCTGCCTCTATAACCTCTTTACCTATATTAATTATAATTTATAAATTTTCCGCTACTCTAAGATCTCCCCAACTCTCTTTCCATTAATCCCTTTCATCCTTTTATGTATATATTTAAGTTATTTTTAAACTCCTTTTTAATTTTAAATTAATATTTTATTCTTCATATAACCCCAAATTAATATCATAAGGGTAATATTCAGGTTTAATTTTATAAAACTTCTTCCCTTTAAGAAAAATACATTCCACCCTCCCCTGACTTCTGTCTCGTGCCTTTCATCTGAATGAAACATTAAAATGGATAAATTCTGTATTAGTTTTTTTGACAGTTTTTTTTTATAGCTTTCACAGTTAAATTTCTATTGCTGACATGAACTCAGTCCACACAGGGGTTGATAAGACAGGCAACCGATATCTTATATGCCGAAATAGTCTATTCCCCATATGAGATGATTTGGGATTTTATTGTTTATTAAGTATTTGCTCTGTAATAATAAATACATTTTTTGGTGGATCAATTTTAATATTTCATATTACTTGGATCATATGCAAACGGATTTGTTACATTTACTATATATATAAATACTTATATATATATATATATATATATATATATATATGAAGAAATATACTCTTAATATATATATATATATTTAAATATGTTTGCAACAGTACAAAAGTGTATTAAGGCATAAAAAACAAAAACATTTTTATTATAGGCCATGATAGATTTAAAATAAAAACACAAAACACCAGTCGACCGGTTTCGTTCCCTCTCATCAGAACTGTTAATGGGGAATAGAAATTATGAAAAACAAGAAAGTCTGTCATGAATGACGTGAATGAATGGGCAGAGAAGAGAAAAAATATATATATATAATAAAAGTAATACCAACAAACAACAAAGATGCTAGAGGCACAGCAAGCCCAAGCAAACAGTCTCTTTGTTTACAAAGAGCCGGTCACCTGGACCTGATGTACAGCGTCTCCAACACCTTAAGATGGAATACTGAGTGTGCCCTGGCCAAAACAGAAAACCACGTCACACTGAAATCCAAAGCACAAGTAGGATTCTTTATAAAATGATCCGCTATCGATGACCCATTCGTATTTCGAATGGAATCATCCAACGAAAATTTTTTATTAAGTATTTGCGCAGGCACGTGCTGTTTAATTCTGGCGTCCAATCGCTGTGTTGTTCTACCTATGTAGTCACATCCACAACTACATTTGAAATAATAAATAACAGAGTTAATATGTTGGGTGGAGTAGAACATCTTTACACAGATGAAACGACAGGCCTGGTTTGAAAAACAACACGAACATTCGCTGCAAAATAACATTCATATGAACTACATGAAATCTGCTTGGAGAAGGACTCACTAATCCTACCCAACCATGGTAAATGAAGATAGACCGGACATTTACCAACCGTAGCAGGTTTGATTTTATTAAACCTGGCAGTCTTATCCTGAATAACTGATTGAACAATGTCCAACAGATAACCATTGTTCACAAAGATACCAGTTAAACAGCTAATTTCATCTTTCAAGGTGTTATCCGAGCAGATCATTAATGCCCTATGGTTCAAAGTCCTAATCAAATTGATATTTTGTCGTTTAGGACAAAAAGAGTCCCATCGGGTATAGAGACCTGTAAAAGTAGATTTCCTATAAACAGAAGTAATGAACATGGAAGGAGTTCTCTGAACCAGAACATCTAGGAAAGGCAATGAACCACTGACCTTCTTATCTACCATAAATTTAAGGGCAGGATGAACACCGTTGAGTAGGGAGAAAAAGTGATCAACTTCTGATTCATGGCTGAACACATAACGAAAATAAACCTTAGGCCGGGAAGAACCTGACAGAAGACTTTCCTGGTAAAAACCCACAAAAATATTTGCCAAAACAGGACTCAAAGGAGAACCCATCGCCACACCGTCGATCTGACGATACATGATATTGTCGAAACTAAAATCAACAGACATGGTAGCAAATTTCATGAGTTCAATGAAAACATCTTCAGGTATAGTCGGAGGAGTTAAATTACTGCGATATATCATATCACTGCAAATATCAATAATCTCCAATAAAGGAACACAAGTGAAGAGGCTGCAGATGTCAAACGAACACATAAATCCATCAGTGACATCACAATTCCGAATGAATTGGGAAAAAGTAAATGAATCTTTAATACAGAAGGTACTATAATGCTGCAAAACTGGTTGCAACATTATAGCCAGCTACTTTGCAACTTTATGCTGTGAAGACCCAATCATCGATAATATGGGTCTCAACAGGACACCATCCTTATGAATCTTGGGTAATCCATTCAAATGGGGACGAATAGAGCCAGACGGTCTCAATTGCTCCGCCATTTCAGAAGATTTCAGTGTGACGTGGTTTTCTGTTTTGGCCAGGGCACACTCAGTATTCCATCTTAAGGTGTTGGAGACGCTGTACATCAGGTCCAGGCGACTGGCTCTTTGTAAACAATTTTTATGTTTATACATTCTTTTTATCGATACAAATATTTAAGTAAATGGTATGTTTCTAATAAACAGTATTAATAACATTTACTGGCCTTAATGTCTGAGAAATTTTCATAGAAAATATTTGTCCTCCAACATATTTGTATCTATAAAAAGAATGTATAGGCATAAAAATGTCTTAAAATAATTGCAGGACTTTATCCATTACATTATATATATATATATATATATATATATATATATATTTATAATACTTATTAATATGTAGCTGTAATATTAATTGTGTGTACATGTGCATAATTTCTATACTTTACTGAATTTCACAATTGTCGCCTGTTTTTTATTTAAAATGTAAAGAATAGGTTAATGTCAAAACTTTAACATTTAAAATGTGAGTCATTTCTGTTATTGTTTTAAAAAAATTTTTTTAATCAGTCAAATATTTTTTTAAAATTACCACCTGCTGAAGAACATCTATAAAAAACTTTTCTTTGCTAAGAAAATGCAATGAATTTATTTGTTGATTTGTAAACATTGTTTTTCTCTGCTTTTTAAATTTGATAAAATCAAAATTACAAAAATGGAAATCAGCTGATTGTGTAAAGCTTGTCTGGTACAGTCTCAACACAATTTGTTGTGATAAGATAACTGTCAAAAGGATTCATCAAATCCAGGATAAATCTGTGAGAAGACATTTGAAATGATAAGTTGCTGTAAACCCATGAATTTTTGTTTGTGTGTGTGTGTGTGTGCGTGTGTGCGTGCGTGCGTGCGTGCGTGTGTAACACATTTTTGTCATCAGATGAGCCCATGACATGGAGATAGGTAAGTTGCTCATTTGATGTGGTAAACTATTCTGGTGATGAATAATTCTACAACATATTTATACAAGAAATATTGTGTTAATATAATCCATAAATTGCAATTGAATCCATAATTAAGGAAACTCTTAAAAGTAAGATATTTCTAAATATATGCAGTGGTAGCATCCTATGAGTTTGCATGAACCAATTCTTAAAATTATAAAAGCTTTGCGAATTAGTTGTTGGATTATCCGAAAATAATCTTATATATTAATAGCTGATATAAAATAGCTAAAAATGTAATAAATACCATTGTTGTAAGTTCTGTGGAGGATGAAAGAGGTTTTTCTGTGATGAACATAATTTATTCTGACAAAAGAAATCATCTTAAAAGTTAAAGATGTGGCATTTTGGAAAAATATTCAGTAATTTTAATTGATTAATTTAAACAAACATTGAAAAAAAGACTTTTTTGGTTGGCCATAAAGATAAGACCATGTGTGAAAAAAACAAATTAATGTACAAAACTTTTAGAACTACTCAGTGTGTTCATAACTTCAGGTGTATAGACATCTATGTAGCTCATTTACAGTATTAAATTTCAGATTTTAAAATGGCTAAGGGTAAAATTTTAACAAAGTTTGAACAGGGCAGGATTGTTGAACTTCAAAGGCTGGCATGCAAAAGATGTCCCAAAAGAAATTTTCTCAACATGACACAGTGGAGGTGGATCAATTATGGTCTGGGGTTCATTTTCATACAATGGAACTCTTGAGTCACAGGAGGTAAGAGGTCGTCAAACATCTGCTACTTACATTGACATGTTAAGAAAGGCATTGCTAATTACTGAAGGCCCTCATCTATGTGGAGAAAACTGGATTTTCCAGCAGGACAGTGCTGCAATCCACAATGCTCTCCAGATTGAAACCCATTTGAGAATGTTTGTGGATGAATGGCAAAGGATGTTTATAAACATGGATTGCAATTTGAAACTGTGGGTGCTCTTCGTGCTGCAGTTTATGCATCCTGGGAGAGCATCCCAAGCACCCCCATGCAGAATTTAATAATGAGTATGCCAAAGCGAATTTTCAAAGTAATTCACAAAAATGGAGGATATACTAAGAATTAAATTGTCGTTGTGACTTATTTGTTCTGTATTTACTATTTTTATTTACATGGTCATAAAGATAAGACTAATCAAAAAATCCTTTTTTCAATGTTTGTTTATCTTTTTTCTTTTTATTGTAAACTTTTTTAATTCTGTTTGCTGGACTCTTCTGTTACTTATTTTGCATTTGACCATGGCTACTCACTCCACAGTATCCTTGTTGTTTTTGTTATTGATATTATTCAATATAATATTGTTTTGATTGGACATAGATTTTCCAATGTTTCTAATGCAGCTATAGCTGATCTTTACATTATTTTTATTAAAAAATTTTCTTTAATATTGTAAGTCTGGTCCCCTATGAAAAGTGTAAATGAAATCCACTAGTACATATTATTTATCAGTTATTTGCTGGTTTATTAGTTTAATGTTCAAAATGACATCCTTTTACTTCTATACATTTTCTGATACATTCAATGCAAGACCTCTGCACATTTCTAAGCCTGGAAATATTTGTTTTTATTACTTCAGATTCACTTATCATTTAGTACATCTTCCTGGGATGGTTATTATAAACCACTGATTTAAGGTGCTGCCATATGAAGTAATTCAAAGATGTTAGATCTGCAGATCTGAGTAGCCATTCAATTGGTTCATATCATCCAATTCATAACTCTGTAAATTCTTCCTGCAGAAATCCTATGCAAGACTTCTGAGACAACTGTATACACATACAAAGAAAAATCCTATCTAAAATTTATGCTGTTTATTTTTATGCCTACATGTGACCATTAATTCATTTCTTTTGTTTAATAAATTAGGGTTATTTAAATGTTTTAAAATGGTTAATTTTTCTACAAGACATAGAGTATATCTTTTGCCTTTCCCATTACAAGATTTAGTTTCAGTCATTATATCCCACATTATTATGGGTGTATTAACACCATCCTTTAATTACCAGAAATACTTGGAAAGAGCTGTGCTATTAATGTATTTCACATTATTCAAAGTCTTCTTATGGTTATAGAATCAAAGTTTAAGAGGAGTTTCAGAGGACCCAAAATTAAATCATTGTTATCAGAATATATACCAACTTAATATACAATATTTTTATTCATACATTAGAGGGCAGATTGTTATCTTTTCAGCAGTTGCATGTCTCCCACATATATCAATAAATATCTAGTTTTCATTTTAAGTAGTAACATCTTTTGACTGTAAAATTCATGTTTCACCTAAGTATTTTGGCTAGCTTAGTACTCAGCCTTCTTCAATCAAATAAATAATCTTAAATTCAGATGAGGTCAGCAAGAATAAAAGGAATAAAAAACTATAAAATAAGGATAATAATCTAAATTAATACATTAAATTTTGATGGATGGGCCAGTGATCTTCACCTTTGTGATAAGGATGTCAAAATTCATATTCTGTTGTCGCTGTGAGTTTTCACATTATTCTGAATGTTGGTTGAAAAGAAAATGATAGTTTGAACAAAGGATATTGTTTCTTTCTTTCAGATCATCTATTTCCAACTTAAATGTCCTGGGTATGATAATAAATTACATCCAGCAGGAAGGTGTCTCTGATTGGGAGGTTTTGAGGAGCTTGGAACTACCTTTTAATTACTGTTGTTCCCACCCTGACCTGGAGTATTAGCACCTGTTAGGGTCCCAGCTACGATCAAATAGTTAACCTCCAAACTGGGGTTAAAGCTCTAAAGTATAACATTTTTTATAGTAACTATACCAGTGTTATGGTCCAAGTTCCTTGTACCACGGTGATGGTCCAAGGTAGAACCAATGAAGAATAACTCGAACACAGGTATGGAACAACACAGATATATTACAAACAGAAATATGTACAAAGAAGTAGAAGTATTAGTAATGACTATCAGATTTGGTTAGAGTGAACTATGTTGTCTCGACAAATATCACTATTCCAATGTCTTACAGTAATCGTCTGACGTGACTCTGTCTCTGACTGACTCTGACTCTGAACTGAACTCTGAACCTGAACTGCTGCTCCCTCTTGAGGCGCAGTATTTATGATGTACAGAATAGTCCATTATTATTATGGGTAAGTTCCCATAACAACCAGCAATACATTTTCATAGTAAAAAAATTACCAGCAATATATTTTTGTAAAAATAATTGCTAATGCTCCCAAAAATATTAAATTTCAGCATTAAATGACCCATAAGGAGTTGATATGCCACTAAACAAAACTTAATGGAAAAGTAAACAGCAGAAACTGAGTGAAATTTACTCTTTCTATTTTCATAGGTGAAGACAAATAATCTGGATATATGCTAAAATCACCTGGGCAGATTATGTGCTCTGCCATCATTCAACCATGTGTCTTCTTTGCTAATACTATCATGACCATATATGTTAAATATGTTACATATATCACTAAATATTAAAGACCTTATTTCAAAATAAACAGTAAGCTATTAAAACAATTGACTCAGTTCCATGAGTCAATTAAGTTGCAATATATTCTAAGACTATTAGACTCATACTTCAAGAAATTTATGTAAATGATTTATATGAAATATTTTTCTGTTGAGCTTGTTTTTGAAATTTATGAAATAATTCATATTCGTGATTCAAAGTGCTACAATACGTTTTGGAGTTTTACAGCTGTGAAAACCTTAAGGTGAACCATTTTCTCTAAATCTCCAAAAATATAACAATCATTTCAGACTTGATCTTAGAAGATGTATTGATTTATTTTCAATCAATTGATTTTTGCATAAAGCTATATTTGTGGAGTGGGCTGGGAACACTGAATGTGCTATCTATACCTTACAAGATCTTCAATCTTTTCCATTCAGTGTATTGAAATTTTTGAACAGAGAAATTTCTCTTAAGGCTTTTTTGGCCATGATAGCATTCATAAAAAAAAAATAAAAACTTGACTGTAAAGAAAAAAATGTTCTCCAGAAATATCAGAGAAGACAATGGATACATGTGCCAAACTAAAATAAAAGCAATACCAGCTAAAAGCAAAATAATTTTAATTATATTCTCTTTGTTTGAGAATTTACATCTGAATTCAAATATAGCTTAATTTTATCACTGAGTAACAATCATTGTCCACTAATTGAGCTTGTAATAGAAAAATATTGCCAAGTTAAAGGCAAGAAAAAGTAGTGAGAAGAGAAAAAAATGGTTGCTTTCATTGGACTCCAAACCAATAAACCTTTTCATTATCAATTTCTATTTAGATTCCTTTTCCTTTGTATTGACAGCAAAATTCTGCATTCACTAGAAAGCATAAATGAAAGATAGGTAACCAATTCCTCAATCTGTGACTAATTTCCTGTCAGGATTTTTGAGGAATTGAAATTCAGTAAAAATAAATAACTTGTTAACATCAATTTTTATTTTATTTCCTTATAAAATCTGGACAAACTACTTTGATATATTTAACCAGTCATTTTACTTGGATAACAAAGCTTCTCACTTATCAATAAAAATTAAATTTTTACTATAGATAAATAATAGGCAATGATTACAAAAAACTTCATTTAAGACAATTAACATACCAAACTCCTTATAAACAAAAGTGTATGAGAGAGGAGTTGTATTTTTTGCATTTTGTTTGTTTAGTGGCATATCAACTCCTTATGGGTCATAAGGAGTTGATATGCTGATAAACAAACAAAATACAAAAAAATACAAGCAATACAAGTTTGTAAAGAAAATTACTTATGCTCCCAAGAAAATTAAATGTTATTTTCTTGAGAGCATTAGTAATTTTCTTTACAGAAATTGTATTGATGGTATTTTTCTTTCAAAAATTTATGGATGGTAATTTTTTATTATGAAAATACATTGCTGGTATTTTCACTATAAAAAAGTATTTTTATATTTTCATAGTATTTGACTCCTGTTTGGGAGATAACTATTTGCCCATAGCTGGGATCCTAACGGGTGCTACCACCCTGGATCAGGGTGAACCTGGGAACAACAGCAATTAAGAGGTGGTTCCACACTCCTCAAAACCTCCACTCTCCTGATCGGAGTCCTTGCTGTCAGATGTAGTTTATAGTCATATCCAGGATGAATGAAGGAAATTAAAATATTATGCACACTAAGTAAAGGCAAAGATAAGTAAGGAAATACACACACATATCTATACTATATTGACATAGGTGAATCTATAGAAAGTTGTAATAACCAATCCTTTTTTTTATATAAGTATGGTTGTCTCAAGGACTTTGAGACAATAGTTGGAATGTGATTGAGACAATTTATATTAAATGAAGATGATTATCCTCAATGATGAAAAAATGTGGAGCTAAAAAGATTGTCAGCAGCAAATTTTTTTTATTTAACTGAATCAAACATTTTTATTGACTTGCTATATATATATATATATATATATATATATATATATATATATGTGTGTGTGTGAAAGAGAGAGAGAGAAAATAGATGAAGTGCACTCTCTAGCTAGTTATGGATAGGATGAGATAGATATTAATAAATAAATACATTCATCCGAACATAGAGAGATAAAAGAAGGAAAGAGAAAATAAAAAAAAAAAGATGAAGAGATAATATTAATTGGAATTTCAAACACTTTATTTAGTCCATGGGTGGAGGTAGACTGTTCTAATTCCCCCATAGATTAAATAACGTGTTCAGTTTGAAATTCCAACTAATATCACCTGATTGCCAGGATGTACAATGACCAAAATGTCATGAATATAGCAAGATGAGGACAACAGTCCAAACAATGTAGATAGTGTAAATAGTTACAATACCTCATCACAGAAAAATAGACAGATGAGAGAAAGAGATGTAGATTGAAAGATAGTTACATGTATAAATATATTAACACCTGCCTACAGTCAAATCACACTAAAAACACTGGTTCTCATTCAATCACCACAGTTAAGCAGTGTCAAGCCTGGTCAGTACTTAGATGGGGAAACACTTGGTAATACCAATTACTGTAAGCAACCTCCTACAATCCAAAATGTTTCAGCTTTATATAACCAACAAAGGATTGGTAAGCCATATAAAAGAAGTCAACATTGACACCTATATATGAGTAAATAAAAAGCAGATAGAATGTGCAAGTCATTCTCTTCATTAAAGCTGTTTCAAAAATGCTCTCTACTAGATTTCATCCAAGTCAATTGCTTGAGATATAAAGACAAATATTTTCTGTGAATATCAAACTGTATCCAAGTTTATAAAACTAAAATTGAATTGTTATTTTACTTGATGCACTTAAAATTTTTTGGAAATGTTATTCATCTTAAAAGTCTTTGTTGCAATTTTATACTGGGAAAACATTTTTAACTCAAATATCCAGTGTATTTATTGTGTATTTTGTTAGAAGATTGATTTAAGAAAGAATGTCTTCTCCTCTAAGAAGATAAAACTACTTGAAGAAGAGAGAAAGCAAATTTCTAGATCAAAAATGGAAGACAGTACACATCAAGACAGGCTTGACTTTGATGTAGGCTCATTTTAAACTTATAAAGAATGAAAACTGAGTGGAACTCAATTTTTTGTTATTTTTTCCTTCATTTACTTCTTGAAATTCTTGTTTGTATAGAATTTCTATATTTGTTTCTTTTCCCCATTCATTGGCAGTTTTTAAGCCTTTTCCATACATATTGCACAACTTACACACTGAGACATCAGAATTCAAATTTACAAGAGTTTGACTTTCTCTTGGTTCACTGTTATCAGTGTTTATATTCAACATCACCACTGATACTTGCATATTCTCTGCAAAAATCACCTCAAAGTATTAAATATAAAAATAATTTTAGAATAATCTATAACCATGTGTATTAATTAGATTATTATAAGAATTTCAAGGGTTTTGTTTAATCCAAAATGGTTGACAGAAATGTTAATGTTGGAAGCCAATATGAATATTACTGTACTGATAAATCATCAGTTACCTCCCCTTAGGAGCTAGGAGGTATAAAATCACCCTGTAATATCTGTCAGTAGACAAGTAGTCAGAATAAAGTGCAATAAAGCTTTGGTATAAGTTTATTCACGGGTTCTGCTTTTACTACAATTACTAATGTATAAATTCTAAGCTGTCAGATTAAAAACATTAGAAGGAATGAAAAATAAAGATTTGAAACTGAAAGTAAAATATAGCAGAAGAATTAGAGTTCAGTGTGATTTTTTTTGTGTGTGTACCAGTTCTTTGGTTAATAGTGCTAATTAAATTATTGCTTTATGAGAACAAAATTCCTATTCAGAGTAAAGAAAGGGATTTTTGATGTTTAAACAGCTTCACAGAATTTATTCCAACATTGCCCCTTCTCTCCCATCAATGCCTCATGGGTAAATTTTTCAAAGAGGCATAACTTTATTTTCACATGAGGAGATAATATTATTCCTACTTTGACAAACAAACAATCCAACTTCAAATTCAAATTCACTGAAATAAATTATAACTTCTGATTTCAACTTGTCAATGGCAATTTCAGGCAAACTTGATGTAATAGTGCCACAATTGGTTTGGTTACAGGTAATGGAACAACTGCAGCATTACAACACATGACATGTGAAAATACAGGGTAGATCATATTTATAATATTGTTGTGGTATAAAAATAGATTTATGATCTGATGAGATTTTATAACTGTAGCAATTTACAGCTGTTCAATAGTCATCAATATGTATCTAAATAATCCCATATAGAATATGAAATGGGGCCAGTGACTTCAGGTATTGTTCCAAGAGCCAACACTAACCTATCTCTTCTGTCTTGACACCTTTTTGCAATCATGATCTCTTGGAACTATTAGTAATCTAAAAGTTATATTTATGTCTAATAATCTCTGTAATTTATGAGTCATCAAAACCTTTGTAGGACAGTCACCAGTAACAAAATTGGCTATAACTCTATAAGCAAAGAGGAAATGATTTACTCAAGTTTCAAACCCTGTCTCATGAGTTTGGAATGAGAGTTTTTAAGATCTGCTTTGAAGATTTGGACAGCCATCTCATCACAGCTATTGGACAAGTGTCATTGGGTTGTGGATAAGTGGTAGGATTTTCTTTACTGGAATGATTGTAATTTTGAACTGAACCTTTTATTTCATCCACTGGAGTAGATTGTTCTAGTTCCTCATGCCATGCCTCTTCTGGATATCTCAGTTTTCAGTTATTTCCCTTTAGTAACTCAACTCTCCAAGTTTTTGTTCACTTCTGCTGTGGCCAGGTATTGAACTCTTTGGGTCAAGTCACTGGATTACTTCAAACAATGCTTTTATCCACTGGGCCATGTGTCCTTGGGAACATAAAGGGTTCAGTTTGAAATTCCAATATATATCACCTGAAGAAGGCTGGAGCATACAACAGCCAAAATGTTGTGAATATGACAACAAAGATGAGGACAACAGTCCGAACAATGTAAATAAATGCATATATGTTTTTACCTTGATGCTCGAATGACTGTAGACACTTTCTCTAGAACTGGAAGTATACTATACTTGATTATGTTGAAACTTTGACTAACTCAGGAGTCATAAAATTTCATTTCTTCAATTTTTTCTCTAAGAGTCAGATAGCACATACAGGAACCTATAAAAGATTTTTCTTTATCATTCTTGTATGTCCCTAAAATGTTATCCACTTGAACACAAACAAATTGCACATAGCTCAAAGCTTTTTCATCTTGTTCTAAAAAAATACTCAAAGTGAAATCAGTCTCAAAGTGGAAGCATTTAGGTTGAAAAGAGATTTTTCATTATCCAACAGCAACTCTTGGTAAGCATATTGAAGCTGAAGCTTCATAAACTTTTCACCCAATTCAAGGTTGTAAGCAAATCTTCAGTTCTCAATTTTGATTAGCTGAACAAGCATGGGACTGATAGATAGAGAAAGGTTTTTTGAGGAATTGAGTCTTAACCACTGAACAATGTAGACATGTTGACTTTGTGTCTTGATCTGCTACCCAGTGGAGGGTGAGAGCAACCCCACTTGATAGTTAGAAATATACATGTCACTGTGTTTAAAAGTTATTTAAGTTTAAAATTCCCTTTGTTGAAGTTCTTTTATCCCTGAACCAAAACAACTAGCGATCATCAGCTGTGAAAGAAGAAGGTGAAATTATTATTATCGAATGGAAACCATCATTTAAAACCACCCCCACAAGGGGGATATGTAACAGTGATCTCACAATCATGAGAAATAATTAAAAAAAAAAACAATCCCCATGATTCTATAGTAAAAAGGAAACTGTACTACTGGTGGAAAATTTAGAGATGTTCTCTTTCACCTGGTACTTTGCAAGGAGAACATGGGGAATAGAACATCTCCAGAAATGAAGACCACAGATAAATCAATTTACACAAATATCATGGTAAATTTGCTTTTTAATGCCCAAATGTCCGCGTGCTAAATATCTCTTAAAATTTTCCCAAATCGTCATAATTCTGTGTAAATGAACATGCTGAACTCGAATTAACAATTATGAAGAAACCTGACACCTAACCCTAAACTTAACCCATAAACATAACACTTTGTAAAGAGCATTATTATGTACAAAATAAAATTACAAACTAAAAAAAATGCTAGAAATGAAATAAGGGTTTATTGTATTATTTAATATATATATATTTTTTAATTTGTCCGCTTTTAATTTTAAAAAAAAGCTTTATTGTATTATTTAATTGCTATTTTACACAGAAAAAGGTTCTATTGTATTATTTAATTTGTTTTTGTTATAAATAAAACTACACTTACCCCCCCCCAAAAAAAGAAAATTAGATTTCTTTACAGTAGTGCGTAGTGATGTTCTGCACTGAAAGTCTGTAAAAGAAGTAAATAGGCTAAAATTTATGATTATGCCAATGGAAGTACTACGCAGTGAATCAGTGAACATTATGGCAGTAATGGGGGAGGAATGACCAACAAGAAGTCTGATTTTTTTTTGTTGATAACTCAAAAAATATGGTAGGTTTCTTCATAATTTAATTGTTAATTTGAGTTCAGCATGAACATTTACATGGAATTATAACGATTTGGGAAAATTTTAAGAGATATTTAGCACACGGGCATTTGGGCATTAAAAAAGCAAATTTACTAATATCACTTTCTCGTGTTTAATATTGCCTTTTACTGATAGACTTATCACTTCCAAATAAGAAACATTTTCTAATGACTAATTACAGAAACTTTCTAATTGTGTGTGTGTGTGTGTGTGTATATATATATATATATATATATATATATATATATATATATATATATATATATATATATATATGTACTTTCATGAAGAAATATAGTCTTAAGATGTGCTATATTTATGGGATAAAGTGCTCAATATCAGAGATAGAGTGTGTGTAAATATAAAAGTGAACATAGAAGTCAACACTTAGAGGTAACAGTCATGTTTCATTTAGGCCTGACAATTGCATCTAGCATGAAACAGACTGTCACCTCTAAGTGTTGACTTCTATATTGACTTTTATATTTATATATACTTTTATAAATGTTTCACTTTGTTATGATAAATATATGTTATGTTTCACTAGACCTATTAATACATTATAAGTGGAGAATTATTCATAATTCATAGGTATAATAGATACCTTCACACATCAATTTACCAAGATCAACTTCAGTAACTTATTTTGGGGGATATAAAACAGTTCTGACTGTTAAAAAAACAAAAATCTTTGTCATTGCTTTGGGGTTTGAACTTGATGTGAATGTTGGTATCACAATGTGATACCAACATTCACATCATGTGATATTGTCCCTAAGAGACCTCAACATTATTCTCTTTTAAAGCAACCAAATTGCATTACATATCTATCTCTATTGGTCATGGGTAAAATGCTTGTAACAGGAGAGACTTATGAAAGAAAGATTTATTCTCCCATTTGTATTTCCCCTGTTATGGGCATTATTATATCCCTGATATAATAACACCATATTTCATGGATGGAACAGAATGACTGAAGGGAAAACGAATGATAAACAAGCTTTGTTCTTAGAGAGACTTTTATACTACAAAGACATTCACAAAACTATATATACAAGTGTCCCATGTAGAAAACAATATAGCATATATATCTACACAGCAAGGCAGAGTGTAAGGAGAAACAAAATGGAAGGGTCTTACATATAATATGGATATACTCCTGTGTCTGGAGAAGCCATATTTAAGACTCCACATTCAAACAGGCCAAATTCATCCATTCCCTAGGTAAGGACATATTCCATGAATGGGAAACAGTGAGTCTTGGGGTTTCCCAAATTGAGGACTGCAAGCTGAAATTTCTTTCTTTATCTGGGAAAGATATATTCCCAATAAGAAACAGTAACATGGACATGTAAGCTGCTGAGAATGCAGATTTAGCCTCTACCTGAGTTGTTGGGGAGACTGGGCTAAAGAAAGCAACCTTTCAGTTTGGCTGCTGTAAAGAAACTGCAATTGATTGTCATTCTTGTCCCTGTATGAAGTGACATCACTAAGCGGTCCATCATGTGACCCATGTGACATATCACCATGAAAGGGAGATAAGTGTATTCTGTTTCCCTACATGCTGAACAATTTCTGCCACTGTCTGAAAAAATTTTTCCCATATCAATCAACTTCCATGGATAAAGTAATTCCATTGATATAGACTTTGGCAAGTTATGGTCTAAATAAAGAGTTTTACCAATGCATACATAGTATAAAAATGTTCCCCACCATTTGGTAATGGCTATATATAATGTTGGTCAGGTGTAACATGGTTAGGCCGTGAGAGACACTCTTATACTGCTTATGTGTTTTATGATTTATATGCTTTACAAAAAAACACTGATTTTATTACCCTACTTCCTAAAGATCCAGAAGTGTTTCTCTTGGGATGAAAAACACTCTGCAATTCAATGACAATAATATTTATTGTTATTGTGCTACAGATCTTTTCAATATTTTTATGCAACTGTCATAACCAGCATTTAGCTATACAAAATTGCTCTTTGTACAGATTTAAAGTCAAATTGAGGTTGTTTTAAGGAATGATTTCAAAATACTTTCCCCTCTCCATTTTATAGGCAGAAGCACACAAATGCTTGCTGGGATTTCTTCCTAGCCAATAAGATTGGCCACTTGTTGGTTTCATATGAAACAGTCCCAGTCCGTCTTGAAGTCAGAAAGCTATGTTCACTTATTTGAATTTGCTCTTGTGTGTCAACCCCAATTCTTAGTTTGTGAACTTTTTAGTATATTAATGTTGCTTTGCTTTATTACTGTTAATTTGCCTTGCATATATAGTTTGCTTGCTTTATATTATTTTTGCCCTGTTCTTTTCTTTTTCTTATTGCAATTGTTTGTTGCAAACTTTGTCAAATCTGTTTGTTAGACAGTTCTGTCATTTATTTACATATATTTCACTCACTCTACAAAATGAGAAGAATGAAAGACAAGAAAAAGAACAACAATTTTACAAACTATTATCTTTCATGAAATTCTTCAAAATTAAAGATGTTTTTCATTAGGATTACCAATTTCTAAATGCACTAACCATGAATCCAAATTGTAAATAATGTTTTTGCACTGTTAAAAAGAAAAAAAAATTAAAAAATGGAAATTTTTTTGAGTAAATTTGAAAATTTAGTTGATAAATTTTGCTGTGGCACTCAATGTTAAAAATTGTGAATATTTAATCTTTTTTTTAATTTGAGTAAACATTTCCATTGAAAATAATTGGACAGCAAACTAATGTGTCTGAAACTACTGTGTTAGTTTTCAGTCACAAATTAGTAGGTTCAGTTCCTGCAAACTTCCAGAATTTTTTGGCTGAGTTCAGTCTTTTCTTCTTCCCTTTTTCATGGAGGGTTGTCTTCTCATTAGTTGAGGGAGAAATATTTAAAGAGAGAAGTTTAAGAGAGAGTGAGAGAGAGATAGACAGAGAGAGAGAGAGAGAGATAGAAAGATAGGGGTTTTAAAGGAAAGTGCAATGTCTTATTTTAATTTTAATTCTTTTTATTTTTGTTTATATATTTTATTTTTATTAGGACTCACTCCATTACAATCCCTCTATTTTTTTATTTAATAAAAAAACAGTAGTTTGGGAAATGTACAAACAAAATCTGTAAATGCCAACTGCTTGACAAATCTGATATTTGTTTGATTTTAAAATTAATTATTTTCAAATGAATAAATCTTCATTCAAAACAGATTTTACATTTTTCAAATGGAATGATCCAAATATTCTTAGAGTGATGCGTAATAAACTGATCATTGTTATTTGAACTTTAATTTTGATATTATGTCAGATGAAGTAAATATTTGGAAACAGTCTTCAAACTAAGATGGAACTAATTTTCACTCAAAAATAATATACACTCAAAATTGCAGCTTATAAATAACAAAGTAACTAATAATAACAAAACAAAAGTCATTGAAACAAAGCAAGTTCAGTCAACCAATGATGACAATTCCAGAACAACGTAACTATAAACAATTTTTTCTATCTTCTGCCAGCCGCTATGATGGAGAAAGCATTACCTCGAACCATCGCCAGTGAGATACGCTGCAAGAGCCACTCTGTTTTGCGAGGCTCGTTCCTTAATCGAGACACAATCGCCAATCCTCCGAAGGAACGCCATCGAACGAGGGCCAATAACCCCTGAAGTCTCCACTGCCACAGGAGTAAAAAGAAATCTATCAGCAAGAGAAGAATATTTAACTATTTTTTTCATCTCTGCATCTCGGGCAATGGACCCTGGCTCAGCTGCGGACCTGCTCAAATTACCGGCCGAAAATGTATCCACACAGGTCGCATCCCAAATCAACGACTTACCCATTTTAAAATTAATAGTCTTGTTTATTGTTACTGATAAACCAAATGTGTTTACTTATTAGGAATCAGAGAGCTGAGTTTGAATTCCGGTCAAATCCATTACATTCACTTGTATCTAGAACTATATAAGGAAGAGACATAAATTCTCCTCCTCTCATTTTTTTGCTTTGGGATATAGTAGCAACACTAACAGGAGTTATCTTGTCTAGTCTGGAGAGGTCTCTTTCTCTGGAAAGCTGACTTCTTAATTTCACCTGACCACTTGGCACACTCACACTTTTCTTTTGAAAATGTTGAATTTATTTCCTTTGAAAGTCTTCATCTTCATCAACAACAAGTCAATTTCTCCCACTATAAATTGGCAATCAATAACAACCTCGTCTATTACAATTTTGTGGCACCTCTTTACTATAATTTCCTTCTCACAAATGAACTGTAATTTATCAAGGACTGAAAGTAATGTTTTGTTCATTGTTTAAACTATTGATTTAACTTTGTTGAAAGAATTTAAAGGCTGCTGCTTATTTTCCTGAGGATTTTATGGTTTATTTAAACAATTAAAAAAATTGTATATGTCAAGTGTAAAACGTTTAACTTCAACATAATACCAATGTCAGCAAAAATGAGATAAAAATCTGATTGTTAGCTTGTGTCCTGTTGGCACTCACACATTTTTTTTAAAAAACAATGGGAAGAAAAAGTTTAACTAGTAATTGTTGTAAAATTGATTCAGAATATAAAAAGGCCACAAAGCAATGAAAAAAAAAGCATTGTTCCATGGCCTATGCTGGGAGATGATTATCATTTCTCAGTTGTGTCTCTGTCATTGGGCAGAGTGCAACTCAGTTATGGCTCTGTCTGTGGACAAAGACATCGCTGGGGAAAATGAAAAATTGTGAGATGCCAGGTTCTGGGGAACAGCTGCACCCCCAGATTGCACTAGAGAGGTGAGATTGGTAGTCATCCTGATGCCAACACAACTAATGGTTGTGAGGGCTGGGTAATTTTTGTCCTTGGCTTGAGTGTACATGCTTGGGTTACTCTCATTAAACCCAACCTTGTGTATATAAACAAATCACAAGGCAAAATGCTTCAAAGAGATGGACTTTGTCTCAGAAAGAAATATTTACACATGGCCAGTTGTATGTTGCATGCTCAAGAGTAAGAAATCCTAAGAATTTATTTGTTGCATTTAAATAGGAAAAAAAGAAATTTTCTTAAAAAATAGTGTTTACCATGAACTCCTATAAAATTAAATTAAAAAAATTATTAAACCATTAAGTAGGGATTTTTTCAAGCAAATCAGCTTTTTCAAATTTCATTGATTAGTTTGCAAAATTGAATGAAACGTAGAGTTTGTAAATCTCAATAAAAAATGTTAGCGATAACTTCAACAATATTAAATACTGTGTGGATATCAACATGAGTCAGCATATAGCAAAAAAGTTTAGTAACTGAAAAAAAGATGGCAATAATTTTTTTTACTTATGTCAATGAGAGCCTTATGTTTTCCTAGAAGATAAGTGCATAGATGTCTAATCACAGACAAACAATTTTATTACATAACATATTCTGCAGTACATTTGCCTTGACCAACTGAAAAATAGAAAATCAATTTAGAAACTTGCATTATTTCTATGATTAGAATGGTAACAAGTCGGTCAATTGCCAAAATAAAGGCAAAGACAAAAATCAAAGCTCAACATTATTCCTGCTTTTTATTGAATAGTAGAAAACACAATCAGATAAACATTAGCCAATTTGTAATGTTAAGAGCTTGAGTTATTCCAATGTATGGAAATACAGATGGAAATGTTGGGAGGGAAAATTTAATGATATTTGTGTATTCTTTCTCTCAGTACATGTATTTGTGTAGGTGTGTATGTATGCAGCCATGTATATGCATATATATTTATATGCATACAAATGCTTTGTATAATAATAGTGCATGTAAAGTCTGATCTTCAGATATTAGCCAACAACCATTATATGATTTATATATATATATATATATATATATATATATATATATATAAGACATATAAAGAAATACATAATTGACCCGAATAAAAAAATCAAATTAATTATCTATTATAAAAAATTTAAGATAGCTAACCTTATCCTCAAAAATAACAACACACCAGCTAAGTCAAAATTACAAAGAACGAACATTATCTATGAGTTCAAATGTCCCTTAAGGAACTCTTTTCCTGTTCAAACCGGACTTATAAATAATTACATCGGTTACACAGCTACATGCTTATCCAGATGCCTTACGTTACACCTATCTGATCACAGCTCCATTAGAACCCATTTAAACACACACACACAAACTTACCAGACTCCATTAAAAACATACTAGTAGAAAACACAAATATATTAACTGCATCCACCTGTAAAAAAAAGATTAAAAATAATGGAAGCTTTAATAATAAAAAAGAAAAAAACAACTCTTAACAATATTAACTATGAACAAGGCCACAATGTGCTAACTGTATTCGGAAATTAAAAACATCACTACTACACACTAAAACATACACATAATGCACCCACTCAATTCAGCTGAAAAATCGAATCATCCTTGATAATGGCTTAAGGTATTGCTGAAAGCGCTCGGCACTATAAAATATTTGGACAGTTTTTACACACTCTTTGTCCAGAAAAGAAAGCTCTTGTTCAAACACAAGAAAAATTAAATAAAAAGCTTAACTGTAGTACCTTGTCTGCCGTTTTTAATGAAACATGCATAAACGAAGGATTGCTGCCTAAATATACAACTATCTATATATATAGGCATGGTGGAGTAATGGATTGAGGAATCAGAGAGCTGAGTTTGAATTCAACTAGAATTCATTACATTCACTTATATGCTAATACCCTTGGGAAAGCTAAGAATCTCTTCTCCTCCTAACTATAGATAAATAGCAGGACAGACAGGGTTCTATAGCCTTGGATGGCAACTAGTCTAGGAGAAGGACAACTTTGAATTCAAAACCTGTGGAGTGTCATTTGGGGACCTTGTGGCATATTTTTCACCATTTTTCTGTATTCAGCTCTTCGAAAAGGTGTTGTTGGTTCTGCACAAGCCTTCCCCACTATAATCAAATGAGATGTGTGGGTAGTCTGGTTGTTGGTTCTAAGAACTGAGCTGTTTGACCATCATATGTTGAAAACAAGAGGAGAGTCCAGTAGAGAGAGAAAGAGAAGTAAGGATAACATATATGAACATTAAACTAACTTAGAAATTAGTTTCATTAAACACAGAAATAAAAATGAATAAAAATCAAGTATGTACATATTTATATCTACATAAATCACTTGTTTCTTTGTTAAAGATTAATTTTTGTTTACTTATGTATTTAGGTATGCATGGGATTTTTTCCTATTTATCTAAATACACACAAATCAATGAATTTTTACAGATACACTAATGTATACAGGGAGGTATGGTGGAGTAATGGATAGCAGATCGGATTGAGGAATTGGAAAGCTGAGTTTGAATTCCAGTGAAATCCATTACATTCACTTACATGCTAATACACTTGGGAAAGGTATGAAGCCTCTTCTCCTCCTCCCAGCTATGGATAAATAGATCGGGTTCTATAGCTTTGGATAGCAACTGGTCTACCGCAGAAAGAAATGGCAACTTACTGCAAGAGAAAAATCTGCCTTGTCAGTCATTTATCAAAAGAAACATAATCGCCTAAGCGTGTATCCTGCACGGCACATAAATGACTGACTGGTTGTATACAGACATAAAATATAGACACTAAATATACTGTCATGTTAAAGTTAAGGAAAAAAAGGATTTTGTGTATCAAGAAATGTTCAACTTGGTTATTTTTTACTGCTTTGTGTTTTCTGTAAAGTAGCTAGAATCTTGATCTAGTTCTGTTGAACTCAGCACTGAAAATTAACTTCATCACAATCAACTGATAAAGGCATTTATCAACTGATACATACAAAGATTTGGAAGCTGTTTGAAAAACAGAATATCTTAATTACTTAGATGAAATTCTGCTCAAAAGCTTAGAAAATCTTTTCTCTGGTGCGAAATAGATGCATTTAGGTTTTATGGTCTAAAGGAAAGTGTTGTAATTATTAAATATAATTTTTTAATACTTAATTAGAAAAATTTCCATGGTGTCTTATACTTTTTCCAGTCTTCAGATGATTTTTCAAAATTTGTATATAACTAAATACAGAGAGCAACTCACTAACAAAGTGATTTTAAAATCAAATTCATTTTTCATATATACTCCAAAAGTTTATGTTCTTTGACAAATATTTTAAATTTATAGCTTATATTTATGGAAAGTTTTATAATTATTTTCACTACTATAGACTATAGACAGACTATAAGATTGTAGTGATTACTACTATGTTTGCCACGCCTACATTTTTCTCAACTGTGATTGGTCAAATAATAAATACTAACTATCACAGGGCAATTTACTGATCGCATTCACCACACATTGAATTTTTCCTACTGTTAATTCACAAACATGCTTTTGTTATAAAATCAGCGATTGGGTAATTTTTCATCCAATCAGATATTTATTGTGTTCTCTCAAAATTTCTCCCACCATTGTCCTGGGAGCCTACTGATAGTAATATAAACCAGGATTCGTTCCAAAAATAGACAGTAGAAGCAGAACTCAGTAGAACTCAGCAACTCACATGCATCTACACAGACTATTCATTCTACTCACTGCACACACACACACACACACACACACACACACACACACACACACACACACGGAACTTAAATATCATTCACCATCAGTTGCAAGCCAAATTGCAACAGCTCTATTAGTTATATATAATCCACAACTGAATTACTACATGTTCTTCTGAAAACATCATCCTATCTAATACAGAACTTTGAACATTCTTATTCAGAAAACTTGTTTTATTACATTTAATCTTTCAGCTAACAGATAAAGAGAAACTACTTTTTCTTTCTTATTGTTTCACACATTACAAAAATGTTTTGTATTTGTTGATTTTAATATATACTTTATCGTTGAAACAAAAATTGGTATACCATTGTTTTTCCTTAATTCAAAAATGTATAATTGTTAAATGCTATTCAGCATGCAGCCACATCAATCTTTTCAACACAACCAGCATTTACAATATGCTATAATATAAATGTAACTTTTAGTTCAACACAGATAAATCTTTTATTGTTGAAATTCCCTATCATTAAATAGTAAATTCCAAAAGCTGCACTGTTTATGTTCTTCCATCTTTTAGTGATTTAATATTTAACATTCTCTTCCATGTATGCATATGAATTTCATTAAATGCAAATATATACATTTATATTGAACTATGTCAATGGGTGAAAAAAAAACACTTAAAGTGGTAATTTTTTGTAGGTTTTTCTTTTTAAATCATTTCACTCCCCAAGTAAGGCAATAATGTCATTAACATGCAAGGGGACACTGAGTGTGAAAGAATTTAAGAAACACACTATTAAATTAGAGCAAACAATGAAAGAACAAAAATTTAAACAGAAAATAATGACTAACATTGCATTTAAATTTTTGATAATCAAACTTGACTGGAAAGCAAGAAGCCAGAAGAGAGTTCCACAACCAAGAAGTGTGAGAAAAGAAACTGTTACAGATAAATCTAGTTATTTCGACTGTAAAATGATGAGATTTTGATGGTAATCTAATACTGTGTTTAAATTCATAGAGTCTAGGTACCATAGAGATGAGTTCATCAGAGCAATTGCCATGGACAGTTATAGAAAATGTATTGGAAATAGACATTATGGTGGTAAGAAAGTGACTGAATCCAAAATGCCAAGTCAGAACCAGTAACATTGTAGATTCTTTCGATCTTATCAAAGATCTCTAAATATATAGCAGGAGCACCAGACCATGTGTGGCAGCAATATTCTAGGCATGAACAGATGGGAAACTTGTAAATATAGAAGATAGATTTGGATGAGAAAAATAGTCTAGCATGACACAGAGAACCAACTTTCCTAGCAGCAGACCTAGCAATTGATTTGATATTTATATTTCCACTTCATGTCTGCAGAAAACATTAGCCTGAAAAGGCACAATGAGTCACTCACCGTGTGGTTAGCATTAGCCATGCTGCTGGAAGGCAGAAAGGGTTCTCTCAGATGATTAGTAAAGAGCAATTTTGTTTTGGAAGCATTAAAATTAACATGCCATTCTTGGCCCCAGTTAACAACAGAATGTAGGTCATTTTTAGATCAGCTGTCATTTGACTATATCATATTACTATTAAAAATTTCACACTTTAAAAGAGAGAAGTCACATGAGAAGAGTAGATTTTACAAGTACGTGAGATTGAAACAAAAGACTCAAATTATTTTGATCTTTAGATCAAAACAATTTGCCCTGTCTAACCTTCTAACTTTCTATCCCAGAGTAACAAGGTGCCTCACAGGTTTCACATATGATTTCATTTTCAAGTCTTTTTTCACTGCTCTTTGGACTGTCATAGCTGAAATTCCTCTCTCATGTGCCAAACATCTTATGAATTGAGTTGGATCTTTTCTAATTGATCTCTTTTGCTCTCAGCTGAAATAATGATCTCTTTTCCTGTTGTGATGCACTAATCCAGTTTTCCTTTCTACTGTTCTCTCTTTTTTAAACTTATTCACCATTCTCTTGATGGTTTTTGAATGAACTTTGAAGATGGAAGCCAGTGTATGAATATTGGTACCATTACTAAAGACCTGAATGATATTTTTCCTCTCACCATTGCTCAGTTGGGAAGACAGTGGGTCTGACACAAAACTATTTTAATCTGTTCCCTTCTTAGCTGAATAATTCAAAGGGTTTTTCAGTGATTCTTACAAAAAATGGCTTTCAATTGCTTGATGGTATCTTAAATATTAGGATATTAATTATGGAAGGTTAGGTTTATAGGTTGTATTTCTTTGTTGTTTTTTGTATTTATAATGCTTAAATGGTAATAAATATTTGTTTATGTCTTCATTTAACCATTATTTCATTTTTTTGTTTATTTGGAACTCCGGTGTCTTATCAAGTGATGATGTTGAATGTATATATATATATATATATATATATATATATATATATATATATATATATATATATATATATGATGTTGAATTGTACATATATATATATATATATGTATATATATGTTGAATGTATATATATATATATATATATATGATATTGAATTGTATATATATATATATGATGTTGAATTATATATATATATATATATATATATATATTAATGATTTAATATTAATTAAATATTTATTTATGTACCTGAACTTGTTATTTTCTTTTTAGCATTTTTTGCTTGTCTTGGTAGTATCTTGAATATTAATATACACACACATGCATATTATGTATGTATATATATATATATATATATATATATATATATATATATATATATATATATATATATATATATATATATATATATATATAGGATTAATACAAATATAAAATTTGTCACTTAGATATTGATGTTATATATATCAGAGAAAAGACTGTAGACTATTTAAAATTTTTTTCAATATATATTATTTTTAGTTAGAACAAATGAAGGGTGATAAAGCATTTATTTCTTAAAACATTCATATTAGACTTTGGTGGTATTTGTAAATAAATGCACACAAATATATTTGCAACATTTTTATAAACATTAAGAATATTTGATAACATTTAGATATGTTAGATTTCATTATTAATATTGTCTGTAGATTTCATATCTTTGTTCATTTTAGGATACATGAATGTGTGAAATACTTAAAATGATTTTTTAAAAATTAATTACTTAGGTTGGACATTCTCATAATTGCCCATGGAAAATAACAACTTAATTAACAACACTAATTAAATCAGTAACAAGCTTGATATCAAATATGGCTGACTGAACAGTGAAACAGAACAAGGTTTATTTGCCTGAAGCATTCAAACATAGGAAAACAAAAAAGGCGTTTTTGAATTGTTGTATAATAAGCATATACAAGAATTTACACAAATTAATATCCTTGCATTTTTCTTTTTGTTTTTGAATGAGTTTTTTTACAGTAGACAACATGAATATTTGTATCATAAAGTTCTTGAATTGCAGATAACATTTTCAATGAATTTAAAGAAAAAAAATTGTTAAAAAATTTTTTACAAAATTGTATAAACAAACCAGTGAATATTAAACTCAAAATATGATCCTGAAATCATGAACCTTTGCCCAAATGATAAAGGAAGACAATGCTGACCCTATTGAGAAATGGTTTTGTATGAGAAAATATCTGTTTTCATTATTTTTTACTAACAATAAAAAGGAAAAATGCAACAAAAGAAGGTAATTGTTGATTTATCTGTTCCATGATGCTGACACACATACATATACACATAAACATTCACAAGCACATACACAAACACTAGTACACAAACACATACCAAATATATTTTTCTTATGATAGATGATATATTATATCTATGTATTTACTTACTCTCACCAACTAGAAACCCAAAGACATGATTTCTGGTCCCAGGTGGAGCTTTTCCAGAAAGAAAGCTGTTGCTGTATGATTATACATAGTAAATCCAGGTGACACCACCCAGGGGACAACTTGTGACAGTGTTCATGATAGAGAGGGTGAAGGAGTATGCAAAAAAGAAGGAAACAAGAGTGTGAAGAAGGAAGTGAGAGAGTGAAGAAGGAAAAGTGCTGAATGTTGAAGAACATAGGGACAGATGCAGTGTATCTATGTGAGAAATTCCAGTGAATATTGCAGCACAAATACTGATTTTTAGAAAGATGCTGATTTGAAGTATATACATACATTAGTGTGTGTAGGTAATATATTTATTAGGCAGATGCAAAATTTACCAGTACTATTTTTTATATAATGTTATGTAAATATTAGAAGTGTTTTACATGGTTATTCATCTCTTTATTGCTTGTGCCTACCCTGATAAAAATACTTTGAGGAAAGAGTTAATTTTAATTTATTTTCATTAGTATTATGGCTGACGATAAAAGGCACATTCAACAATCTTTACTTTTCAGGTTTAATGCGAGGAAAGAAAAGTGGGGCAAAAAACAAGATAGTTATGTTGCAGTCAGTGCAAGCATAGATTGGATAGTGTTTAAAAAAAGGGAGATTTTGAGCTTAAGGAGAAAGAATACTCTGGAAGAACTCAGAACTTGAAAACTGATGAATCTTTGAAAGTAAATACAACACAAACAACATGTGAACTCTGCAAAAAAAAAAGAAAAATGAAAAGATGAATCAACTATCATGTTTGAATGCTACATTAGAATAGAACAATTTCTTTATGGATAAGTCAGCTGTTGATTTTGCTGGATAACAGTTGCCCCTTGTTGTGTTGCAAATATGATGCATTCAATGATCATGGACCGAGGAGGGGACAGTTGATTCTTATGTGGCATATTCATTTTAGAATGCTGGAAAAACTTAAAAGATTAACTAAATTTTCCTTGTCAGTCATTTTCAATGAAAGATGCTTGAAAGAAAGGTTGCTGCCCAAATATACATTAATATATATATATATAGATATGTGTGTGTGTCTGTGTGTGTGTGTTCCATAGAGTAATATAAACATATTGTGTTTACTTATTTTTATACAGATCTTTTCCAGTTGTCTAATCAGTTTCTTGACATTAAGATGAAATTCATCAATAAAGGTGCTGTATTTTTTGTTAACCCAAGTACTTTTGATCATTTCCAAGGTCATCTTTAGGGGTAAATTACAATGACAAACTTATTGTAACTGCTTAAAATGGATAAATTAAAAATTTTAAAATGATTATAGAGTGCATTTACATGTGTTTTTAAAAATCACGATCACAACAGGACGTAGATTTATTGCAGTTACAACCCTCCACATGCTTTGACTGACCTTTCAACCATCTGATGAACATTCATGAACATTCATAAATTTACAAGCCTTGAAAAACCTTGCTTTTGTATATAAACACATGTAGCAAAATAAATCCTACATTGCCTCATGTCAGCTAAGAATAGTTTTCCTCATCTCGCTCTCTCTCTCATATATGTGTGTGTGTGTACGTGCGTGTGTGCATGTGTGCGTGTGTGTGTGTGTGTGTGTGAATAGTACATGATTCTATGCATAAATAAGACTGTCCATAAGTAAAACAAATATAACCACATGTATTCATTTGTAAATATGGTTATGCTTGCATTTGTTTTTTGTCAATGATGCAAAGATGAATGAATGGGGAAAAAATTTAATGCATTTTTATATTTAAATTGTCTCCATTCTATGTTTGGTGCTACTATTCAGCTCTTCACCTGAAAATCTTTTTTCAAGATCATTTCAAAATTTCTTTCGCCTTTGAACTCACTCAATCTTTGAATGTTGTTAATGTGAATAATTTACAATTGATGAATCATCTGTTCTCCAAGTTTCCTGGAAAAATGCTGGTAACTGGTAGGAAATATTTTGATATGGAAAGAAATTTGAATGAGTCTTCTAGATATAGAAAATTAAATAATTGAAACAAACAAATTTAATGCTGAAATAAATTCTTTATAAATTCTAAATATCTCGAAATTATATTTATTAATATCAAACAAATATTTCTTGATGTTTATCTGCTAAATTTGTGCTTCTTTATCTATAAAAGGAAATATATATATATATATATATATATATATATATATATATATATATATATATATATACAGGGTGATTGAAAAGTAACTCCCTATTTTATGTATGAGTGGCCAGCTAGGAGTCCTAACTTAACACCATGTGACTTTTTTTCTTTGGGGTTGGTTAAAGGAGCAATTCTACTATACCAAGCCAAGAACTTGAAGGGTGAATACAAGAAGTTATGTCTTCCATACCACAAGAGTTCCTGGTGAAATCTGTTGATATGATTCTTGGGTGGATCAAGAAACTTGGTACTGAAATCTGGTTCCCATATCGAATTTTAAATAAAACCTCATGCTAAACACTTCCCTCTCATATCCATTTATTGTAAAAATTATAGTTAATAAATAAATTATAAGGAATTTAAAATGGTGAATAACTTTTCAATCACCCTGTATATCGACATAGATGTAAATATAAAATAGTTTTATAAAAATCTTGATTAATAAAGTTTAACTAACCTCTTCTTCCTATAATATATTTTAAAATATATTTATAATATTTAAAAAATACACATTAACAATGCATTCTTAAATTATGTCATAGATCAAGAAATAAAATGAGTCTTAGACATAATAAATCAGAGACAAATATAGTAATTAAAATGAAAATAATATAAAATCTATTATTTCATAATGAAGTTAATTATTCCATACAGGATGAAACAGTTATTAGGAATATCATATGACAATACACATCTGTTGATAGTAATAAAAACAAAGCTAATTTTATATAAAAGATTAAATACATGCAGCATTATTAATAACATTGATCCCACAAAACAGAATCAATTAAAAAAGAAGTTCAATGTAAGTTACAAAAACATAACAGTTAATATTTTATATTTTTTTTTATCAGTTTTGATTTAGCAAAAGAATTTTTTAAATCGAGTCAATTGTTTTGCTATGTTGTTAAGGTAGAAAAGAAATAACCATTTGACAGACTTAACAATTGGTCATATAATCAGAGGAATTTTATATCCTGGAAAGGATAACTTCTTTTTTTTTTAAATTTACAATCAATATTTGTCATTCCACCATTTCCTTTAATTCACAAATTGATCATAGTTACATAGACCACAGCACTGCAGAATTAGGAAGAATTAAACTAATAACTGTAACCTTTCACAAACTCTGACATTGTTTCTACAAGCAAAAGTCAGATGTCTGTTCTGAAAGTTTCTTCCTTCTTTATTTTTTTTAACTTGATCTCTTTGCTTGTGAGGACATTGCAACCAGTTTTGCTCAAGACTTCCTTACATCAAAAACTTCAACCCAACATGGGTGAGGAAGACTGATGAGCAGAGTGAGACCCACAGTACAAAGATACAAGAATATAGTTATATTATAAAAGAATAAATTCCAAATTCAAGGCTGAATTATGATTATGAAAAGAGAAAGAGTTAAAAGTATTTGTTATGTTCCCATAACTGGCTTCTGATTTGAGATGCATATTTTTAAGTAAGTTAACAAGTATGACTTATCAAGCAAACTTTTTGCATAAAGGTCTACAGGTATCACCTTGTCTACATTACAATGCTCCAGAATCTGTGTTACATCTAACAATAACTTTATACCTATATTTAGTTTATATATGATGACATGTGAATAGCTATATGCAAATGAACATGTTTCTTAGTACACACATGATTACAGATGTGTTTATGACTCTGTATAAAGGTGCATATGGCTCTATGCAAATGCATGCATAACTTTATATATATATATGTATATATATATATATATATCTATGTATATATATATATATATATATATATATATATATATATATATATATATATATATATATATATATATATATATATATGCACACACACATAGATACATACAGTTGTGGACAGAACTATTCATACACCTCCTTCCATAATTACAAATAAAACTATAATACCTCAAATTTTCATGGAAACTTCATGTGCATTTTTCACAAATGATGAAATAATGGATTTGAAAGAATGTACAGTGATGCCAAGAACAAAGTTTTTATTTCAATGTCAAACAATAATACCAAAAAAACACCCATAAACATTTAACATAGGACAAAATTATTGACCCTCTTGCCTCAATAACTAACTGTGTCACCTGTATTTTTAATTATCGCTTTTAATCATGTTTGATAGTTCATTAAGATATCACTACACACACTGTATTTTGTTCCATTCTTCATTGGCAATAGCTTCTAGTTCCTCCAAATTTGAAAGACTTCTTTCTTCAAATATGCTCATAAATTTATAATAGAGTTTAGGTCAGGACTTTGTCTGGGTTAGGTCATTGTCATGTTGGAACTTCCAGTAATGACAACTTTCATGTACTTTGTTTTACATCATTTTTAAGAATAGCCAAATACTGCTCCTTATCCATGATACCTTGTACTCTTTCCTGGTCTAAAAGCAACAAAATATTTCCAGAAGAGAATGCTTCCATCACCGTGCTTAATTGTAGGAAGGTTTGTGAATTTCCTTCACTTTCCTCTATACAGAAAATTCCATTTTTGTACCAAATTGTTATTTTTTGGCTGGAATTGGATTTATAGCCTGAATAAGTTAAAGAAAGGTTTTGAAGTTACATGAAGTAAATTGTGGAATTCAAAGTTATTTATTCAAAATTATCATTGCTGTTTTATAAGCTGGACCAGAGTTCTCTTTAGTTTTGGGCCAGAAGACTAAATAGCACTCTGGAGTATGACCTTTAAGCTAGTTTATAATAGGCAGAAAGAAATAACAGAATTGGGCTATTGAATTTCTTTACATATCATCATACAGTTTTGTTAATTCATAACTAATAATCATCTGGGATGTTTATAAATTTCCATGTTTATTTGTTGTATGTTTTCAGTTGTTTAAGTTTTTCAAGGTCATGAGATTAAATATTTTCAATATTTAAAATGTTTTGATTTGCATCTTCATTTTGTTTTCTTGTTACCAGTAACTTCAGTTGCAAATATAGTAGAGGCATTGCTAAATATTGCAACATCCTGTTGTATAGATTGTGGATCCAATGCTCTTTAAAAACCATTTTCTTTGTTTCAAATTCCTGTCATTTTTCTTAAAGTTTGAAGAAAATAATGACCAAATATTTTGATAAAAAAAACCCCAGTAAAACACAATTAGTAAAAACATATCTAGAATAATAAATATTCATTATGTAAAAAAAGGAGACATTATAGGAATTAAATTCTATATATATATATTTTTCAACCAATAAAATCCCATCAGAAGGTTTGTTGGATAAACAATCATTACTAGGGCAAATATCAGCAAAATACTTGTGGATCTTGTAGACCTATCACATGTTATTTTTGAACCATTTAGAAAATAAAAATAACTCCCTTCACCACTCCCACAAATTCAAGAAAAAGATTTTCACAAGCTTGTGTGAAATTATTTTCTAACCAATGAAAACCTTGTATTCAAAAAGTTCATACCTCTATGTGAAATTATATTTTGAATCTCCTTATGGATATAAAAATAAAAGTATACTACTTTTTGAGGCTCAAAAATAATTTTGGAGGCCAGATTGATTTACACATATATGTACACATGCACCCACACACACTATGAAAGAGAGACATTCAGCAACCACTGACTAAGGCCTTGTCCATGCACACAATAGAAGGGATTAACTAGCAACTGCCTATTATACATTTGTCTATGAACTCACAGACATGTTAGGCTGACCATCATAAAGTCTGTTCACACATTTCACACCACATTAAGAATGTTTATTTTATAAAACAACCTTCACTGCAAGTTAAATTGTACATTTTATTGCTCTTGTATATTTCTGAAAAGAATATATAAATGTGATGTTCAACAGACATTTTGCTTTTACTTTTCCTAATAAACTTTTTTATGTTTCATTTAAAAATATCTTGTTGTTATTGTTGTTGTTAATTGTTTTGAATCCTGATACTCAGATAGCAATGAAAACTTGGGTATACAGATCCCAACACATAAGAGTAAGATTAATGGAATATAAGAAATCACCATTTAATTTGATGAGAATAATTTAAAATATGAGAAATTAAAATCTAAAATAAAATTAAATTCTTACAGGGATTTGACTGAATAAATGGCATTGAACTTTGTATGAGAAAATTTTAAAGTGAAATGATCATATTTAAATAAATTATTTTTAAAAATATGAAATTTTCAGATGAAGACAATTCTGATTAAAATTGGTTATTAGCTTTTGTCAATTAATCAGAAAATAAGAAATCTCATCTTTAAAATGATTGATTTAATTAATAAAAAGCTGTCACATGACAGTAGAACCCAATTGAGTAAATTTTAAAATATTTTACTTGAAAATAACTCTAAAAGCTTTGATGAAAATATGGATTTCTTCAAAATTTCTGCTGAGTTACAAGGAACAATTTTGTTGTTTGGAAAACAACAAAAGGACAAAAATCTGATAAAGGAACATTTTTTTTCATTAACATGAAAGTGAAAAGAAAAATGTCTTATTTTTTACAAACAATGAAAAAAATAAAGAAAAATCCCAGTCAAAAGTTTTATTGAATCAAGGAATCTATTTGATTTTTCCAAATCCATTTTCAGCAGGAAAAATTGATTTATATTCTTTGGTAGCACAAGTCATAAATTCTTCAACTTGTCTTAGACATTTCTATGAGTGGCAACTGTCAGGATTTTTATCTATTTCTTTCCATCAAAGAATTCTCATTATGAAAACAATTTTTACTATTTTTTTTTAGTTTAATCAATGAAACTTTTGTCATTCTGGTGTTCTTGAAATTTAAAGGAGCAAATTTTTTTTTTGTACAAACTTAAAACTGGCAAAATATATAATGCCTTAAATAAATTGATTTAATGGTGGAAATCCAGCACACAAGCATGAATGCAAGCAGTTGAATGTTACAAAATCATGATTAGTTTGTAGTGAGTCCAGATAAAAATAAATTATATAAACAAAAATAACAAGAATATCAAATTAAAATGAGGCATTTGGGTTTTCCTTTAAAAACCTTACCTTTTTCTTTCTTTCTCTTTGAACTTCTCTTTCTATACTTCTCTCAACTAACAAGAAAGCAACCTTAAAATAAAACAAGGAAGAAAAAGAAAAGACTGAACCTGGCAGAAAAATGCTGAAAGTTTATAGGCTCAGAGCCTACTTACTTGTGACTGAAAATTTTCAAAAATCAAGGAGGCTCCACACACACACTGTTTTAAAAAAAAATTAAAAAGAAAGGCATGCTGGCAAATAAAATAATTTTGGCCAATCAAAAAAATTGACATAAAGAGACTTTTGATGTTAGCTGAGGCCAATGTCTTGGAGCTTGATTAAAATGGATATAAACTGATACTTCTGAGCTAAACGTGAAAGAGATGACGAGAATGACGAACAGAGATGCTACCCCAGAGAAACAGTCATGCATCACACGTAAAGAAGTAGTTAAGAGGTCATCAGCTAATGATATTTTTATTCTGCTTAAGGCCAAGAAAAACACAGTAGATTGACACTGACATATTTTTAACATTACTACTACCTCTATTATGGTCTGACTTCAAAATTAGTACTAATGGACATTTCTCTAGACTGTTACCAATATCTGCCTCATTAACAAACTTTTGCTACACTGAATACCAAAAGACACACTCATCACCATTTAGAATATAAATGAAAATATATTATTTATTTTATACACTTGAGTCAATTTATTTTATTCCAAACTTTCCTGTAAAGAATCTCTTACAACTACATATCCACACTGGTGACTGCCTGATGTGAATACACCTAACTACACTGGTGACCTCCTAACATGAATACACTTATCACAAGTTCAATGTCACTAATACTGATTTAAATAACCTCTAATGTTATATTAGCTTACCTACCCTATGCCACAAAATTGAAAGTATATTTTCTTATGTCCTTACTGTTATTAGGCTTTCATATATGTGCGATATAGAATATATTTTTACAATTATTATTGTTGTATGCTGTTCTTTCATGGAGTTAGTTTTTTCATCTTCCACTTTCATGAACATTAATAAACATTTTACCATTGTCATAAAGAAACTGACCTTGTGTCATCAGTGCAAGAGAGATAACTAATTTATGTTCTAAATTTTGAGATGAGAAATTATTATTATATGACATCTTGCACAGATCAGTATGTTCATCTTGATTATTATACTTACAATGTTTCAATTGTCATATACTCCATTTTTCTTAAGGGCTCTGTCATACTCAGTAAACATCTCAGGATTTTGAAGCAAACCCCTCATTCAATTCATGAGTTTAAAACTTTAAAATGACACTAATAGATTGTCAGATAGGCATGGCTTAGTGGATTAAAATGAGTAGGTTAAAATATATATGGTTTCCTTGAAGTTATGATCTTAATTCTTTAGGTTGTGTAGTGTAAAAAAATTATATATTCTGGTTCAGTGGAAGAAATAAACAAGTCAGACAAGGGTGAATAGAAGAGAGAAAAATTAACATAAAAGATATTCCTTAATCATATAAAACAGAATGAAAACAATCTACTCCTATAGATTGAATAAAGAATTCAATTCAAATTTCAAGATAATTACTAAGATGAGCATGCTAACCTAAATAGAAAGATATACAATAGAGATAACTGTCAAGTGATAAATAAATAATGGTACTTCTTTACAAGGAAACATTTGGCATTCATTGATTGAGTAGCCAGTATGGCTTTCAATTGAAATTAATAAAATCTTTCTCTTAAAACAATTTTTTTTAAGAAAACAGGTTTCTCAAATCCGGTAGCTGTTATCGTCTTTTCTAGTACTGATGAGGGTTTCTTTCCTAGCCTTTTATTTGAAGTTGTGTGGAATGTTAACATCATGATTATGTTATTATTTTCTGTTCTAGTTACATGTGCTATCCATTTTAGTTTTTGCTGCCATTGGTAGTCCTCAAGTAATGTGCTTTCTGTTATTTGGTACACTGTGATTCTGTAGCACCAGTTCACAAAGTTTAAAGAAGGATGACCTTTGTCAAGACAATCAGGTTTTACTCACCATTGCCTTTAGGAAGCTGCTGTAAACAGCTGACAGTTTAGATATTTCTAACCAGAAATTTTGAACATCGATATGAGAGTTTTGATCTGATGAGGCGATTTAAGAGCATTACTTGAATTTTCAGGTTGATGTTTTGGCTTTGTAGCAATTTGTGATGTTGGGCAAAGCTATCTCTTGTGGAACTTATTCTATATTCAATTTCTTTTTCTCCTATAATTAATTTGTTATAACTGAGGTGTCTGAAATATTTTATTTACTAAAGCTGACTGTTTCACCTGTAAGCTCTACTCATTACTCATTTGGAGTATCCTTGTCTAATTTCCCACTTAGAATTGAGTATCTGTTAAGTGATATGTATATAATACCTTCTCTGGTTTCTGCTATCATCTCCAAACTGGATCCCCACAAACTATGTGGACCTGATGGTATCCCTGTAATAGTCCTTAAGAAGTATGCTCCTGAACTGGTTCCTGTTCTCTCTAAACTGTATAATAAATGTCTTGCTGCCTCTTGCTTTCCTGTATGCTGGAAATCTTCATCTGTTGTTCTAGTTTTTAAGAATTCAGGTGAACCATCCAACTCTTCCATCTATTGGCCTATTAACATTTTACCTCTTCTCAGAAAACTACTAGAGGTCATAATCAATGCTGAATTGGTTAAGCATCTCACATCACATGGTGTTCTTTCAGACAAACAATATGGCTTTTGTTTCTCTAGGTCACCTGCTGATTCACTGATGACAATTGTGGAAAGAGTCTATCAAACTCTAGATAAGTGTGTTGAAGCTCAGGGTGTTACTTTGGACATATTGAAAGCCTTTGACAGGGTTTGGCATACAGGCCTTCTTTACAAATTGAAAAGTTACAGTGTTTCTGGTCAAATTCTCTCTGATTCAGTCTTTCTTATCTAATCTGAAATGAAAATTATACAGAATAGCCATTCTTTTAGATTCTTTTACACTAATGCAGGTGACCCCCCCCCCTAGCTCTATCCTTGATCCTACTTTGTTTTTCATTTTCATTATTGATAACATGAGCTCTCAACTTGGTATTCATGGTGATGACAACCATTTACTCCTGTCTTGATACTGATTGATCCGATAAAGTCAAATTGGCAGCTGATGTCAAAAACAACCTTCAGTTTCGGGTTGTTAATTTTAACAACTCCAAAACTAAACTGCTCTCTATTAATCATCTGAGAGACCCCCTTCTGCCTTCCATCAGCATGTCTGATGCTAACCTCCAGAAGAGTGACTTGTTGCACCTTCTTATGCTAATGTTCTCAGCTGACATGAAGTGGAAATACCTTATTGAATCCATTGCTAGGTTAGCTGCTAAGAAAGTTGGTTCACTATGTTGTGCTAGACAATTTTTCTCCCCTGAATCTCTCTTGCATATTTACAAGTTTATCATTCATTCATGCCTAGAATATTGCTGCCACATATGGTCTGGTGCTCCTGTATATACCTTGAAATCCTTGATAAAATTCAAAGAAGAATCAGCAATATTACTGGTCCTGATCTGGCATCATGGCTTCAGTCATTTTCTCATTGCTGTAAAATTGCCTCCCTGTGCCTTTTTTAATAAATACTTTCATGACAACTGTTCAGATGAGCTTTTCACCATGGTACCTAAACTTTTTTAATTTAAGTGCAGTACTAGACTGGCAATGAGGTCTCACCAATTTTGGATACTTTTGCACACACCTAATATATTACATACATTTATCTTATGAATAAACATAGAAGGAAAACTTAGCTGATGCATTTCCTTCTCTGAGGGATTTTGCCTTGATAAAATCCCCTAGAGGATGAAATGCATTGGCTAAGATAAGTTTTCCTTTTGTCTTTATTCATATTGTCCTTTTACAAATATACTCTCTCTGAAATTGTTCGCAGTGATCTTATATAATTATCTAATCCACTAAGCAGCCATATATTTATAGGCATATAAATAGTAATAATAATGATAATACATCTCAAGGGTACCAACCAAAATATGTAAAAAAGAAAATGACTAGAATTTAATATTTTTAAAGGCTAGCAATATTTTTGTTAAAAAGTGCTGAATAGATAACTAGAGTGACAATAGTCTAGAACAGTGTTTCACAACCTTTTTAAGCAATGACATACCTAGAAGCAAATGAAAATATCATGTCACACTTAGCAAAGGTTTTAAAGGGTATACATTTAAATGTTATGAAATAAATCCATAAATTAAAAAAAAAATACACACATAAATATAAACTTACTTCATTTCAAAATTTCTATTCAACTATTTGTGCAGCTTATTTAGTGTGAAATCAATGAGTTTGTGTGGAAAAGGGTTGTGGACCAACTAGGAACCTCTTTTCGCCATTGTCAAATGGAGGAAAATGGGGTTGTTTGGACACATTATAAGGCACGACAGCCTGTGCAAGACCATCATGCAGGGCACCATTGAAGGTAGACATAGAAGAGGACGACAACATAAAAACTGGTTGGACAATGTCAAATGGACAGGTATCATTATACCAGAATTACTGATGGCTGCCATTGATAGATCGTTGTGGAGGAGATTTAGTGTGGCTTCTGCATTCGGAACCCCCTTACAATTACAAAAGTCAAGGAGATGATGATGATGATGATGATGATGATGATGATGATGATGATGATAACGATGACGACGACGACGATGATGATGATGATGATGATTTAGTGGGAAACCTGTGCCTGGTGTTTTATCATGATTTCTTTAATGTTTGATTGAATGTTCAATAAGCAAACACTCATTTCTTCTTCAATTGTGCATAATCTTTCATGTTCTTATTTTTGATGTTATTTAGAGTTGAGAAACCTAATTCACATAAATAAGAAATAGGAAATTGTAATAAAACTGTTAAAGCTATTTTAGCTAATGATGGATTTTCCTTTTGTATTGAAATCCAAAATGTATCAGTGGATACGATTGAATGTTTTACCTTGTGTCCTTGATCACTAGAAATGGTGGTAAAACGTAAAAACTGGTTGGACAATGTCATACAATGGACAGGTATCATACTAGAATTGCTGATGGCTGCCATTGATAGACCGTTGTGGAGGAGATTTAGTGTGGCTTGTGCATTTAGATCCCCACTACAATTACAAAAGTCAAGGGGATGATGATGATGTTGATGTTGATGATGATGATGATGATGATGATGATGATTAGTGTGAAACCTGTGCCTGGCATTTTTTCACAATTTCTTTAATGTTTGGTTGAATATTTGATAAGCAGAACCTGTATATGTATGTATGTTGGGTGTAGTCTTTCTTGTTCTTATTTTTGATGTTATTTAGAGTTGAGAAGCCTAATTCACATAAATAAGAAGTAGAAAATTGCATTATAACTGATAAAGCCTTTGTAGATAATGTTGGATTTTCCTTTTGTATTGAAATCCAAAATGTATCAATTCTTCTTCACATAACTGAAATCCAATATTAGAAGGAACATTTATGAAGTGATTTCGAATCCAATCATACTTTTCTGTGCTCAATGATGGAAAATAGTAGTTGATGTTTTCATCAAATGCTTTCAGATGGGTAACCATAAAAGGGATCAATTGTTAATTTATTCAAATACTAACGCTGTACCATTACTACTTCAACACACACATATATATATATGTATACCATGATAATATTTCACGGTACACTAATGTGCTGTGACATGGTAATTGAGACTCAGTGGTCTATAGATAAATTAGAAGATGTTGAAAGGATGTTTTTCATTCAAAACTCTAGAGTTTTACATAACTTTGGAGTTGATCAATGAGATAAATCCTTTGAAAATTTTATAATTAATTTTACAGGCATGTAAATAGATGAATAGAGAGATAATGTGTGGATACAAACATCCACCATCCATATACACATGTATGTGTGTAAGACTATGTGCAAATACCCATAATAAAAAAAAATGTAACTATTTTGACACAGAATGATGTGACACTGATTTTTAATTGTATTTATAAAAGCAATCCAAGTTTGAAATTTATTTTCAACAAATAGAAATACATTTAACTTTACTGTAAAGTATTGATTTAAAAAATCATGTTTATTATAAGATTTAGAAAATAATTGAATTATTAAATGAAAAAGATTTTTATTTAACTTTTTCTGTAAGACTGTTTCAAAAATTGTCAATTCAGTTAAAATATATACAAGAGCAGGCACACAAACTTACATATGCAGAAACAATCACATTTACTTGTATGTAGACACACACACACACAACCTTCTCATGGAATCGGAGAGGTCAAACCACAAGAACATATGGTAGCTAGAACTAATGTTGAAGTATTCCTGCAAAAAGGTTAGACAGCCAACAATAGAAAAGAATTCGAAATAATCCTAATCCCTTTCAGGATATATTTCACAGCTGATCAGTTGAAAAGAAAAGAAACAATGAACAGACAGAATAAGAGAATGAAGTCTCTTGTCAGTAAAAAAGAAAAAAAAAGAATCTGCTTTTATTTAATAAGATCATCACTGTCTTTCCACAGAAATGTTCAAAGAAAACTTTTTTGCCTGCAAAGGAAGCAACCAGTTGTTAACCATTAGGTCAGAGGTCAAGGAATTGTGGCCTTTTCAGCAAGATAATGTAAGTTCATGTGAGTAGGCAATGAATGACCTTTGGACAAGGCAAATGCAGCATTGTGTTTAGAAAATCTGAACCTTCTTTTGTTTACTGTAAGTGGGTTACTTTTGATATGACTTTTGGTTAATGTCAGCCATTTCAGTAAAGAAAATCTCTACTAAAGATATGAGATGTGAGAGTCAAGAAATATTGATACTGGCAAAACACTGGAAGACAATTATTATGCTTATTGAGAAGGGCCAGAGAAACAAGAACAGTCCATAAAAAAAGTGGTGAATTTATTAAAAGAAAACCACTTTACATATTCTACAACCAAATTTAAACACAATTGTAGGATCTGTGAAAAAGTCAAAGACCAAACTTTGCAATTTAGGAATAAAACATTAAAACTTTTGTCTGAATTTCTGGAATGAAGATTTATTTACATTCAGACTAAAGATTTTATATTTGTTCTTATTATCACATGTCAGACATTGCGTCTTCTGGCCTTCTTCAGGTGTCTATCAGCACCAGTAACCTTTAGGGAAATTCAAAATGAATCCTTTATTTAATCTACAGGGGTAGATTGTTCCTTTTTTGCTGTTCATGTTTTTCAGATATCTTAGTTTTGTTAATGGCCCCTTTTAGTACTGCTCAGTTATTGCTAGTCCTTTTTCTTCTGAGTGTGTCTCCACTACCTGATGCAGGGATTGAACTTACAGTTACTTCTTTAATACTGCTCAGTAATTGCTAGTCTTTTCCCCACCAATTTTAAGTACATTCATATTACCCAGCCCAGTGACTAAACTCATAATGACAATGCCACCAAATTCATGAACCAACACCTTAATTCTCTAGGCTCCATAGAATAATTAACCAAGATCACCCTAGACATTTACAGCAGAACATGAACAATTAACACCCAGAAATTAAATAAAGGATTCAGTTAAAAATTTCCTGAATTTACCCAGAGACACTTGCAGAGGGTTGGAGGTCATAATGGTAAAAATGTTTTGATAATGAAAACAAAGATGAGGACATTAATCTGACTGTAAATAATGTAAATGAAACATGAAAAGATTCAATTATTTATAGAGAATAAAATGTACTGTTTATAGTTTTTAATAAACACACATATGCAACATTTCTGTGATGAAAGATATTTCTTGAAGAAAATGCTCCTTTTATTAGTTTTGATTTTCTGTCCAGATCTGTTATTTTAATGCTTACATTTTTGCTTCACATTAGCTATGGAAAACAGCAAAAAGGTTTTTATAGTTAAGTTCTGATTGAAATAAATGCCATCTAAAGTGAACATTTAGCTTTAGGCTAATTTATCATTGACTAGCATAAACAAATATTTCATTTCAATAGAATCAATAATGAATCCATAAGTAGTAAGGTAGATTGGAACAGAAGATCAAATCGTAAAGTTAGTTACATAGATTTTTTATGAACACAAACTAATGTAGACATAAAAAATTCATAGGTTTTACAAGAGAAAGGAGAAAAAGTCACTAAAATTCTCATAAATTAGGATTCAATTAAATATATTTTTTTAAATATTTCAGCTGCAAAGTTTATATTTTACAATTTATTTTTTCTCTAACTCTGTCATTTCTTATTAAGAAAATATTAATGCCACTTATTAAAACCTCCACATTGTGTAAAAATTACAATAATTCTTGCTCAAATTTATCACAGATTTATATTCACAATAAGTTTGTATAATGCCAACAGTGCAATATTCTTCAAGAAATCTTTTACGATCAAAATGCTGAAATATGTGCAGATAATGAAGAAATCTCATAGGCTTTTATAAAATCTACATTTTTTTTTATTTTTCTGAACCAATAAAAAAGTTATAAAATGAAATTTAAATACATTATCAGTAAATTTGTGGTTAAACAAGAACATTTTGACCTAAGGTGGTCTTTAGAAGTCAAGTAAAATATGAATTATGCATTAATAATTAAAATTTGAGCAAATGTTTTCCTACTGGCAAAATGGGTAGTAAGCTAACATGAGTTCAATTCAAACTGAGTGCCTGACATTTATGGCATCATGTTGTACTAAGTTAAAATTTATATATACACCATTAATCTAAATTTGATAGCATAAACAATCAATCACCAATAAATATTGGAAGAAACTTAAAAATTATATGTTCCTATAAACAGATACATCGAAACATAAATTTACAGATATTTACACCTGAGACTTAATGATAAATCTCAGCTGAAAAAGAAATTATCTTTTATTTGAAAAAAAAAGTCTGTAGAATAGAGGACAACACACATGTCCCTCTCTCTCTCTTTCTCTCTAATTTTATATATATATATATATATATATATATATATACACAGAATATTATGTACAAGCATGAAACAGATTGTTTCTGCTCAGTGTCCACTATATATATATTAGCTTCCATTTCTGAAACATGGTATCACTGTGTAGCGAAAAAACCATATTTTAAATCAATTAATTTATAATATATATATATATATATATATATATATATATATATATATATATACATACAGGGTGTCCATAAAGTTAGTGTGCACTTTAAAAAATTTATAACTTTATTTGTATTAGCGATAGAAATAATTTGTAAAAAGGATTAGAAAGAAGTAAATCTATATTTTTTAAGGTTTTATTGAAATTTTATTTAAGTTTCCACATGTCCTCCATCATTAGCAATGCAAAGGGTAATACGATTTTGCAGTTCACGGAAAATATTTGCCAACTGATTTACAGTAATGCTTGAAATCACATTAGTTATTTTAGCTATACTTAAAACTAGGTACATTAAACTTTCTAACATTTTTTTACAGATTATTTCTATCGCAAATACAAATAAAATTATAAATTTTCAAAGTGCACACGAACCTTATGGAGACCCTGTATATATATATATATATATATATATATATATATATATATATAAAAGTCCATCTTTTGATTATTTTCCTTTAAAATACAACAAAGATTTTTTACAAATGAATTCATTTTTTATGCAAATAAAGAATTTTAATAAATAATCATGATATTAAGAGGCCTTTTTTCAGTATTAAAAAAATATTCATTTGCCAACTGAAAGATTGTTAAATCTTTTTATGTAAAATATGTTTACTACAGTAGATGAAAAATCATTTTCTCTCCTTTTTATTATAAATTATAATATTGCATATAATTTTAATCTTCAGAGAATTTACAACATAAAAATGAAAATAACACTTCAAAACTATATTTATTGAAAATCTGTTACAATTTCTACTTAATAAAATACTGTGTACTGCAAGTTTTGATCAATCCTTGTTATTTCAAATAATTTTTTTCCTTTTTATCTGCTGAAAATGTTATATATTTATGGGTATGACAATTTTCAGAGATGACTAATTAAAACCTTTTTCAAAGTGTGGTGATATTTTAAGAAGATTCAACATAGCTTCTCTTCTCTTTTAATATCTGTAAAAAAACTTGCAATGCCACAGTAGTTCTTTGGAAAGATAGTAAAGGATTACTTTCCTGTTGCAATCTCATTATTCCAAATACAGCAAATACATACATACATACATATATATATATATATATATATATATATATATATATATATATATATATATATATATATATATTGCAAAGGCAGGAAACCCAGAGTCACAAAATCACATCAATCCAACTAAATATGTTAGATCTATCACTGATATTGAGTGCTTTCTAATAAGTACCATATATATATATATATATATATATATATATATATATATATATATATAATATATAAATAACAGATATAAAAATTGCACATATATATCTATTTATATACATACACATTATACATACATACATATACATATATATATGCATATACACACACACACATATATATATATATATACACACACACATATATATATACACACGCACACATATATATATATACACACACACATATATATATATATACACACACACACACACACACACACACATATATATATATATATATATATATATATATATATATATATATACGTTTGTGTGTGTACTATACAATACATGCATTTATTTTACTGTAAGTTTAAAATTATCGAATAAAGATCTTTTTAAAAAAGTGCATAAAACTAAAAGACACCAAAAACTTCCTTGCCCAAAATACTGAAAAATATTCAAGAAAAACTAACAATGAAAACAAATTTTGAAAGAAATTAAAAAAGAAGAAAACGCTTGTAGAAAGAATAGAAACTGTAGACAACAGGCACTTAGATAGACAGAATGAATGATGGAAAATCGGAGTCTGAACTGTAAGATTTGCCGATCAGATAATGAAGAGCACAGGGAAATATTATTATTATTATTATTATTATTATTATTATTATTATTATTATTATTATTATTATTATTATTATTATTAAGGGAAACTAAACATTAAATACAAAATAGTGTAAAGAAAGACTGCGGTAAATCAGGCGATTTTACGGTAAAAATTTAAAACTGGAGAAACTATGTTAAAAACAGGAATCTTCATGTAGAAGAAAAACATGAACGAAAAGACTGCGGTTAATCGATATAGACATAAAGACGTGTTATTGAAACAGTGTTTTTCATCCTTTGGCCGTCTTTTTCTCTTTATCCGCATTGTGAAGGAAGAAAGGAAAGCGCACCAAGACATGCAGTGTTAACAACACACGCACGCGCGTGCGCACGCACACACACATCTTCCATATTTTATTTTTATTTTTACAAGTTATATCACAGACACGTGCTCAATAAAAATATTAATTATTAATTTTGTTGTCGATCTGTCGATTGCTACAATGACCCCCAGATCGTTTTTTATGGATATGGCTAATTCGTTAGTATTTTGTGCATCACACACACACACACACACACACACACACACACACACACACACACACACACACACACACACACACACACACACACGGCTTAATAATGACATGCAGTGGTAGTGCATTCGTACACTGTGTGAAGCGGACATACACGATTCACGCACGTATTTGAGTGCATTGTACCCAAAACTCAACTTACGTACACAACTTTCATTTTTATCTCTATGAATGTTTTTTTATTTACAGTACAATCAATTTTCTTGTTACATCTTTTTTTAGTGACAACGTCATATAGTAAAAGTTTTTGTTTTTTGTTTGAGGAAATTTCATTGTGAATGAAAGTATCTAACAGCTAACTAAATAACTGCTTTCTTTACAGTACTGACTATTTTTGCAGTTTTATTTTCAGTTCACAAGTAAACGATTTTTTACACTTCTGGCAGATTATTTCGAAAAAACTTTTGTTTTCATTGAAGTACAACATTTATCGCAAATTTTGTAGTTAGTCATTAAAAAAAAAAAAACTTTAAACAAACAATATTGTGAAATTTAAAAACAGCACATGGAAACTAAGGCTTCGATATGTATTTTTTATTAATTGCTACTTTATTTTAATGAAGAACACATTTTTACCCTGAGCTTTCTTAAACTTACCAACACCTGGACACAACTGTTTAGTTTAACACACCTATGAATATGAAGAAGCTCCCAAAGTAAGTACAAGTGTATTGCAATAAGAAGATGAAATGCAAAATAATCGATTCTATGTTGACGATATTGTCTGACCAAACAAATGATGGACATTAATACCTCACGTGGATAGCGTGGGTAGAATGCAGGATTTTTTTGATTTTTTTTCTCTGTGTGTGTGTGTGTGTGTGTGTGTGTGTGTGTGTGTGTGTGTGTGTGTGTGTGTGTGTGTGTGTGTGTGTGTGTGTGTGTGTGCATTTATTTGAACATTGATGATGTCACCACCTGTAATTTATTGGGTTTTGGATGGGTTCGTCCTGGGAGTAAGTTTGGGGTGAAAGAAAGCAGTGAAATAATTGCCGAGAGAAATTAGAAATATTTCCGTTTTTGAATGTTGAATGGAAGAAGTAAAACAAAAAACAAAACGACTAACAGTTTTTTTTAAATACGAATAAAAATTAATAAATAGCTGTACATACGATGTTCTTATCGATGTGTAAATGACTTCACAACTCACAAGCTATGATTTAGGGCTTACTTATTTGTTTATGCGAATTAGCTGAAGTTTATCACGTGATTGTCAATCATTTATGCCTGTGTAATTATGAATTTAAAAATGCATACGAATTCATGCACATATACAAATGTTCTTACAATGTACGTGAGACATATCGAAACGTGCACAAGTATAGGCAGGCTGGAAATACCCCACTTTTATAAAAAAATAAAATTCAATCACACAGACACACAGACACACAGACACACACACACACACACACACACACACACACACACACACACACACACAGAGTTTTAGTTTTTATTTTTATTTTAAAAAATGAACATGTACATTTCATTCACTGAGTCACGATTGAATTCAATAAACTTATGAGCGGCCACCGTTCAATTTAAACACTTACTAGCGATATTTCACAGTACACATAAAAAATCATGCATACTCTGAATTACACACATGAGGGAAAAGCAAAAGCATGAAAAAGTAAAATAAATTTTTTAAAGAAACCATTTTATTTTAAGAAGCAGAAAGAAAAAAGAAAAATTCAAATTGATACTCACCACATCGTGAAATAAACGAACACATTGTTCGGGTCAGTTGAAGAACAAACAAGCTTTAGCTTTGTTTTCTTCGTCCCTTTTCCTTGTTTTGTTACTGTAACAATATCCTGGGTACTTGCGACCATAAAATGCCATCGGGTCCCACATCATTATATACTTGGTGCAAGTACGGCATGCCAGTACACTTTGCATGCGTCGTCGTCGGACTTGGTTCACGAATAACCACAATTCCAACACAGCAGAGTAACGAACTGCACTACTTGTTTCACTGTCTGCTTCTACTGCCCCTTTCTGAAATTCATTCTTAATTTTCTTCAAAGTGTGTGTGTGTGTGTGTGTGTGTGTGTGTGTGCACGCGCAAAGGAAACGCTTTTGGTGACCTTAACTATTTGAAAGTGTATGCGTGTTGTACGTTTTAATCTTCTTTGCTTCTTAATGATCACAAGAAAAAGTATGATGTGTTAAGTTTTCGGCACGTGTGTTTTTAGCTGCATTTCTACACTCGATGTTTTATTGTTATTTATTTATCACTGACCGAGCTGGTATACCGTACAGGTGCGCGCACATGAGCGTGCCTGTCACGAAAAGAAATATCGAGGCATATCTATTTTTCTGGACTTTTCTTTTCCCCACCACACTTTTTTGTTGCTTACACTGTGGTTTGAGAAAGAGAGAAAGAGAGAGAGAGAGAGAGCGAGAGAGAGAGAGAGAGAGAGAGAGCGAGAGAAAGTGTGTGTGTGTGTGTGTGTGTGTGTGTGCACGCGCGTGTTTGTGGTGTGTGTGTGTGTGTGTGAGAGAGAGAGGTTGGGAAAAATTTCGATTGTTGTTCCTTTCGCTTTTTGCGTTTCTCTCTTTTATTTTACTTTTTTCTTTCGACGCCAGGTACTTGTAAAAGTTGTAGAAGAGGATGTGATTCAGAGAAGAAGGAAGAGGAGATAAAATAAGCGGGAAAAAGGTGAGAGAAAATGAAAGGGAAATTCTGTGTGTAAATGCCTGTCCAAATGTGTGTGTGTTGCCGACTATTTAGTGTGAAGACATTAGAAATGAAACTGTTTCTGTTTGTTTCAGTCGATCGTTTAAATGCGGTCAGAACAAAAAGAAGACAGAACTGTCCACAAAGTGGAAATCTGTATTAATTACTTTCATTATTTTTGTCAATTGTTGCACGCAATCCTGTATTATTCCTTTTGTAATGCAGAATTGCTATATCATCACACAAAGATGTTTTACGTATTGAATCTTACAATAATGATTATGAAATTGAAAGTAAAAATCTTAATAATTATCGCAGAAAAGAAATAATGTGCTTCGATAAAGAATGATGAGTGAACTGACCGGTTTAGTAAGTTTGAGGGCAGAATTAATTGAAGGGTTTCAGAAGGAGAAAGACAGAAGAGAGAAGGGTAAGAAGAAAAAGAAACGAATGAAGGAGTTTGATTTGGAGGGAGAGACGTGGTGGGTGAAGTGATTCAGTTTGGGTGGAGGAGGAGAACAACAATCTGAAAGGAAGTAAAAGCAGACAAACCACAAAGATAAATAGAAGAGAAGTCGGAAGGGAAAGATGTTCTGATCAAAAGATGAGTGGGGAGAGAGAAAGAGAGAGGAAGGAAAGTAGGTGGTTTTCATATTTCCGACGGTCGGTAGACAATATTGAGTGCTTGGTTCCTCTGTGGGTGTGTTACTGTTCGTGGGGGATGAAGATATTGTCATGTTTAGACAGTGTTTGACTGGATAAGTTTGTGTGGGTGTTGTGTTGTACACTGAGGGCGGGTATTTCATTAGTGTTTTTTTTTTTTTAACGTAAACGTATCGGGCTTTCTCTTTGGTTTCTTTTTTGCTATTTGCAAAAATAATCTTCCCACTTCTTGCATTTCTTCCTTGCCCTCAAAAAAGCGTAAAAAAATTTGTTGATTTTTTTTATTGTTTCCTAGTGGACGTGGGTTCAAATCTTGACCGAAACCAACGGACTTTTTATTTTAACCTCGGTGTCAATTGACACAATCAAGGGAACTTGGAAATGAATGGCACTGGAAATTTGTTGAAAAAGAAAGAAAAAAAGAAAATGAACTAGGCAAACAGTACACTAATGGATAGTCTAAAAAAAAGGGAGAAAGAGAAAGAAAGAAAGAATTTGTATTTTTTTTAGGCGTGGGTAAAAATGATTTGGGTAGTCCAACAGATGGTAAGAGAAAAACACAAGAAAGAAATGAATAACGAAAGAAGCAGAATAGTGTTGAATGAAGAAATAAAAGAAGAAAGAAATGTGTGAAGAAGAAATCTGATTGGAAGATATGATTCTTCTTGTATGAAGAAGGAGGACGGAGAGGCAAAGAATAAAAAAGAAGCGGAGACATTTGCATTACAAAAAAATGAACCACCGCCAAGAAAAATGTTCAATTAGAGTAGACATTTATTTTCAATCTCTCTCAACCTAAACAACATTATGACTTTATTTTACAATGATGTTCACCTTGTTCAAGGCTCGAGAGCCACTCAAGGCACAGTTTATGTGAATATGTGCAGAAGAATACTGTTAACTCTAGACATGAACAGGTTAAAATTGAAGTGACTAGGGGAGCATCCTCTTGGGAGTCAGTTTCACAAAGCAGTGGTTCCCGAACAGAAGTTGCTTGAACGGAACTTACTAGGTACAAAGGGAATGAGGGTGGTTTGCTACAATGTGCATAGCATGACAGGTTTTAGGTGGAAGGTTAAAACTGGTGGAACTAAGGAATATAGTTTGTCTGAACACTTTTCATGGAAATAACAATAGAACAGTGAGAGGTTTGTGATGTCTCATCTGTGAGAAAGGGGTTGTAGGGTGGGAACCTGACATACCTACAAATGGACTCTTCCGCACTTATATAATGTGGCTACCAATTTCTAGTAAGGAGGAAGTCACCAGGTCCGGGGAGGTAGACATTCCCTGAACTCGTTTATACGGGTTCTAATGGGCATATTTTTGGCCGAGCCTACGGGCTCGGAAAGCCCACATTAAACCGGCCTTGTGCCATATACGACCCATGTGGGAGGTTGTTAAATATCGGAAGTCACCAGGTGTGACTCCTGTCGAACTCTCTGCTTTGGCAGAGAGGAACTCGGACGAGGCTTTGCCGCAGGGCAAAGTTTCGTCCGGGGAGGTAGACAGTCCCTGAACCCGTTTATACAGGTTCTAATGAGCAATTTTTGGCCGAGCCTACGGGCTCGGAGAACCCACATTAAACCGGCCTTGTGCCACATACGACCCATGTGGAGGTTGTTAAATATCGGAAGTCACCAGGTGTGAGTCACCAAGAGTGTATCACCGAGTGAGAGTATGAATGAGTGAGTCAGGACACCAGTGAGAGTAAGTACTCTCCAGTCCACATACTTTGTACTACGTTTCCGTGAATAATATACCGTTTAACTTTATATCTGAGTCCGTGTTATTTTTCTATGGTTTCAACACCATAACAGTATGTAAGGTGGAAAATAATGTTACCCACCGTTTTTGGACAATTGAGACAGGAAAGGGAAAACGTGGGCAGCTCCTGCACATATATGGCAATAGTACATCATTTTCAGTTTGCTCTGACTCCTGTAAAGGTAGAGGATAGGAAAAGGAATCAGGTACTTACTTAGCAGTACAGGGAACCCACCATTTTTAGTGATGTATCGTATGTATAAATTCCATTTCAGGTTTGAGTTGAGTTCACCATAGGTACAGGGCTTCCATGAGGGAACATCTATTTAGCATGACTGGTAATAGTTTGGGGTCTGATCAGTGATGATAGAATGTAACTAGCCATTTTTTACCCCATTATGATCTTAGAGCTAGTTCAGAAGAGAGATTATCTGCCAATCTCTGGTCATCTAGAGTTTTGGAGGTGTATCCATATACGGTTGTATCATCAACATAGATATTCACAAATGATCAGAGTATACTTTTAGGCAGATAATTTATGTAAAGTAAAAAGATAGTTGCTCTGAGAAGTGAGCCCTGGTGGATGCCTGTGTTGATCACTAAGGCCATGAAGGACTGTCCATTAACAATTACCTTCAGGAACCTACCAGTTAGGAAGGACATTATAATTGAAAAACTCTTCCATTTATTCCATAACTAGAGAGCCTGTGTCAGTAATCCTTTATGCCACACCTTGTCAAAGGCCTTTGAAATATCTAATATGATAGTCCTTGAGATGTATTCATTATCTGGTGCCTCACTAATTCTGTAAGTAATGGCAGTTAGATCATTCGCTGTGGATTGGGCTGATCAAAACCTGTACTGACTGTTGCTCAAGAGGTTTTTCCTATTTAAGTGATCAACAATCTTCTTTTTAATTATAGACTCAAAAAGCTTGCTAATGATACTGATGAGACTGATGAATCTATACTGAAAGTAGGATGAGTACTCACCTACGTTCTTGAGAACTGAGTGCAAATGAGAAATTATCAATGTTCAATTAAAATAGTTGGTCTCAAATATTTATTTCCTGACACTAAAATATATAAAGAGAGATTTTGCTAGGAACTTGGGTTTGGCTGATTACAGAGAAGTTCCCTTGTGATGCTGCTACTAGCTTGACTAAAAGCATAGGTAAACAAAATTTAAATGATGGTTGGGGGGCATCATTTTCAGTAGAGGTGAATTGTAATTGAGTAAATTTCAACAAGGAGATATTTTACTTACACTATTTACATTGTCATATTCATGATGTTTTGGCCATTGTATGCTCCAGCATTCTTCAGGTGATTGGAATTTTGAATCAAAAACTTTATTTCATCGACTGGGGTAGATTGTCATAGCTCCATATACCGTGCCTCTTCCGGATATCTCAGTTTCAGCTATTTTCCTTTAATGCAACTCTACAAGTTTTTTTTCAGGTGATTGAAATTTTGAACCAAACACTTTATTTCGTCCATTGGATAAATGCATTAGTTGAAGCAATCCAGTAACGTCACCTAAAGAATTGTGAGTTCAATACCTGACCACAGCAGAGGTGAACAAAAACTTGGTGAGTTAAGTTAAAAGGAAATAACTGAAAGAGGCATGGCATGTGAAACTAGAACATTATACCCCAGTGGATGAAATAAAGGGTTCAGTTTGAAATTCCAATCACCTGAAGAAGGCCAGAGCATACAATGGCCAAAATGTTGTGAATATGACAACAAAGATGAAGACAATAGTCTGAATAATGTAAATAGTGTAAATAATTACAATACCTCATCTCAGAAATATAGACAGATAAGGTGATGTTTTCATGTGTTTTTATATAACAGAGTAACAAAGGAGGGAAAATACACCAGTATGCATGTAAAAGAAAAAGGAGATTAAAAGTTAGTAATTATGAATTTTATGTGTGTGTAAGTCCATTTATCCGGAGAAAGATATTTCCTATTCCTGGGATAAGATTCCAGTTGGTGTTGTCACTCCATCATGCTGGGAGGAAAAGAGAAAGAAAACAGTTGTCTCATTTTTATAACTGTTTAAGAGCACCACCTAATGGCATCTTGGTGAATCAAGTGGGGGAAACTCACACACCTTATTTATTTTAAACCTGTATTCCATTGTCAAGTTGTTGGAGTACCCAATATATTGCAGCTACAACAACAACCATGTGTGCGTTCAAAGTGTAGAAGAGAAAATAGCTTATCTCCTGGAACAAAATGCACTCATATGTGTTTTGAGTACAAGATACTCAGAAGAAAACATTGCCAATCCAAAAGCTACAATTAAAGAAAAACCTGATCTCATAGCTCAAAGAATTTGTGAGACGAATTTATGGCTTCTGCAAATTTCCAAGCCTCAGTTATAAAATGAACATGGGGGCAGCAGAGGCTGACAAGTCAGATAATTGTGCTTTGTGTGTGTTTTGTGGTAGTCTCACCAATTGCGATCGTAAAAAGACCAAGTACAACTGGTACTCCAAACAGATACCTTTTTGCAACACAGAGCAACATAGAATCTCTTTTCAGATTGGTTTTGAATTCTGTGTTGTCCTCCTAGATTGTTTACAGGATGAAGAATAAAGGGCTTCATTGACATTTTGTCATTTCAACTATAACTACGGAAAGAAGAGATAGATTCATATCTTTCATATCTTTCTTAGGGGCATTAGCATGATAAATAGCCTTGGCTAGAATTTGAACTCAGATCATTGGTTCCAATTACAACAATAACTATTACACTAACCACAATTCCTTTAAATAATTATGGCCCAATAATTCAACTTTATTATTGTTGAACTTTTATCTTTTATACATGTAACATTCCCATCTTTTTTCACAATGCTCATAGAGAAAGAAAATATCTTTACCCATATCAGATGTGAATTAAAGAAAAGTTTGGAACATTAATATTTTTCATTTTAAATTCTTCTTTTTAAAACAATTACTTATTTGTAATTAGTGCCAAAAAAACAAATAATCCTTGATTTATGGTAATTTTCAGTAAATTAATTCAGACAAGAATTATTTATTCATTTGACAAAACTTCTACATTTATTTTCTTTCAATTTTAAATTTTTTAATGAAATCATTTTAACAAAATTAAACAAATTTTTAACTTTGACAGGAAATTAAAAATATTGATTCTACTTAATCATTTCATTTTTAGTATTTTTAAAGAAGTGGAATTTATCTATTGACTTAATAATTATAATACTTAAAAAAATCCATTTTCTGAATTACATTGAAAAAGGCTGCAAATTAGAAAGAATATAAATTAATTTTATGAGATATGCTTACAGAATGGAAGTGATTCTGAAGAACATTCCTTGTTTAAAAAAATATACACACATCCAATATATTTAAGGTCAAAACAATAACAAGTGTTTACTGAACACTAAGCTCCTTTTTAGGATGTGCATATAGTGCAGTGGTTAAGGCACGTTGGTGTGGTGTAATGTTAGCAAGCTTGTCTCGCTAAAACAGTTAAAACTGAATAGTGAGTTCAATCCTCACTGGGTGTTCCACACTCTCAGCCGTGTGCCACATCTAAGCTATGCTTAGAAAATCACATTGGGCACATTGGCATGGTTTAGTTGTTAGCAAGCTTGTCTCACTAGATCAGTTATGACTGAAAAGTGAGTTTGATCTTCACTAGGTGCTCCATACTTTCGGCCTTGTGCCACATCTAAGCTACACTTGGAAAATCACTATAGGGCAGTGGTTATTGATTGGAGTGCTGAGTTCAAAATTCCATCTGAGGCTGTTGTCATTACATTTTCACAAATATCTTTGGAAAGCTATGAATCTATCTCTTCTTCCAGATAGTGGTTAAAGTCAAAATTGGTTGAATGTGGACCTAGCAACACCACCCCATAAAATCTACTTGCTATGGAAACCACAGCAGGATGTTGCCTGATTTTCCACAGTAGAGTCTATATGACTTACATATCTATATGCATTAATAAGGTCTTAATTTATTCTGGATTTGGAAAATAAAGCAATAAAGTTGAATTTCAAGGAAAATACTTATTGTGGCTGTAATAAGCCAAGTTGCATTTCTATTAAAAATTAAATCTGATTGTTCATAGAATTAAGCTGATCCCAGAATGGATGCTACAGAAACTTAATTAAAGAAACCAAGTTTAACATTTATGGAAAAAAAGAAGATATTAAGGAACAACCAATGAAAATACAGAAATTATAATTGATAAAAAATTGAAACTCTTAAAAAAATCAAATCAGAAAAGCAAAGAACAAAAAACAAGAAAAAGACGAACTTTTGACTTAATGAGTCAGAATAAAAAAAAAAGGAAGTAACAAATACAATTAATTACTTCTCTTAATTCTGTCCCTTTTGTCCTCAAAATGTCAGTGAAAATAATCCATGATAATAACTAAATGTCATTTTTATGCTTTGTCAGAGGGAGATTATCAAGGGATCAGCTTGGCTTCCTTTGATTATTCTAGTATTTAAAAAGAGGGCAAATGGCACAAAAACTCAAAGTTTTATATGAAAGTCATGAACCTTTCAAGGACTCAAATAAAAATGAAATAGATAAGAGGTTCTGTGGTTTTTGAATTTTACACTGTTTACTTTTATCAATTTTCTTTTGTTTTATTTTTTAAGCCTGGATAAATTTCAGTTGTCATGACCTTATGAAATTAAGGATAAAATATAAATGTCAAGAATTTGTGATACCTAATCACCACACACACATGCACAGGAAGAGTGCTTTTCAATTTTTTCTTGTTGATCAAAGAAATAATACTGAAGATCATTTTATGTATAAATTAAATATATTACAAGAGTAGCTGTGAAATGGTACTGTTCATGTGATTTCTTGGGCACAACAGAACAATTTAGTATTTTTCTCTATCATTTTCTGTTCACAATTTTGTTCTGTAAAAAAAAGAATCTCTTCCTTTCCTTAAGGATTATGCATGTGAAAAGGCTGTAGAATGTATTGGCTGATATGTAACAACTTCAGCAACATAAATAAATGAATTCAATTATCCAAAAAAATATTGACATCTTGTGCTTTTTTTATACATTTCATTTTATTCTAGTTATTTCTTATTTAAATGACTGCACTTCTACAAGTAACATTAAGCATTTTCACTTATGATAAAAATAATCAAAATTGAAAATAACCACATTTCATTGTTTTTAATAAATATGAATTGCCTACAAACGTGCCACAACCTGACAAACTTTTATATTTGTTGACCAGATTTGGTTTCCTTGCTGGCAATACCATTTTTATTATTATTTTCATGAATAACTTTCTTTCTGTTCATATTACTTGTCTAAATTGTCTAACCCATGTCATTTTCAAAATGTCAGGAGTGCCTCACTGTATCTGTTTTAGGCAGCATTCCGCTCTGATATACTTTACATCTTTTTCCCAAATATAACATTTGCTTTTCTGTGGTTTATCAATATTTACTTTGATTTAACTGGTTCTGATACATTAATCCTGGGCCACAAAGAGAATAGATTCCATTTCTCTTTTTAGATGTCCTCTGCATACCTATTATTATCACTGAATGAGAATGTAGCATGACAGCATAGTGATGCTGGGTTACAAATATACAGTCTGTTGGTTCCAATCTGTTTCAAAGAGTACTAAAAACTTCCCCTTCCCAAATTTACAGACAAATCACACAGATGCATGCCGGGAATTTTTTCTAAGTAATAAAATGGACTGTTTTTTGGTTTAATCTGTCATATTTTTGTTCTTGTCTTAAAGTCAGAATGTCACAATCATTTGACTGTATCCCTTTTGCATGTTAACACCATTCTTTGTGAATCTTTTGTTTTATTACTGCTGCTTTGTTTAGTTTTATCTTGTATATATATTGTTTCCTTAGTATTATTTCTCCTGTTCTTTTTCTTTTTTATTGTTTATTGGAAATTTTGTCAATTCCGTTTGTTGAGCATTTTTGCCAATTACACTTAACCTGTAGAGTAATTGGCCATGGTTGTGCACCCAGAAATAGACTGTTTTAACAGTAACAAATCCAAATATGAATTATGGAAAGTAAATCTTTTAAGATACATGATTTAACTATGAGAAAATAATGATATAATCAAAATGTTGATATTCCAAACTATTTTAAACAAAACGTCTGAAAGCCCCCTTCAATACTGGAAAGACCAATAATTTGAGTGTAGTTGAGAAATTTATTTTCTTCAAAAACTGTTTTAAGAGAATGATTTTATAAATTTTGACTCAGTCAATGAATTTCAAATGTTTCCTAATAAGGAAATGGTTAATAATAAATACTATTACTATTTTAATTCATCAAGACAAAACATAGAAATTCTAATAAAGATCTGAAATAAAGAGAGCTATTCTAGGTGTCAAGTCATTTATTATTATTATTATTGTTGTTGTTATTATTATTATTCATATTGTAGAGTGAGTAGCCATGGTTAAATGCAAAATAAATGACAGAAGTGTCCAATAAACCCAATTGGCAAAATTTGCAATAAGCAATAAAAATAAAAGAAAAGAACAGGGCAAAAAATAATATAAAGCAAACAAACAATATATACAAGGTAAAGCAACAGTAATATGGCAAAAAGGTTCACAAATTAAGAATTGGGGTTGATACAAAAGCAAATTTGAACAAGCGAATATAGAGTTTTAACTTCAAGAGAAGTCTAACAGGAGGGAATCAAATGAAACAGAGAATCGGCCTATTTTATTGACTTGGAAAAAATCCCAGCATGCATTTGTGTGCTTCTGCCTATGAATTGAGGAGGGGCAAGTGTTTTGCAGTTATTCCTAGCACAGATTTTTCTGTCATGTTTTTTTTTTTGTCATATCCATGTGAATATGTAGTTTTGTGGTATATGTTGAATTGAATGGCAATGGATGAGTTCTTGTGGTGAATGAGTAAATTGTAATGTATGAATAGGTCATGAATCTGATTAGCTAGGTTTAGAATGGTAAGTGTTGATCAGCCTCTCCCCACTTCCCCTCCAGCCTTGTGCTACAATTGTTCATTATGAATAATAAATATACATTCCTTGCACAGACTGAAACCAACATATATTTGCATATTCACATCTAATATCTGATGTTCATCAGTAAGGAGTGAATGATAACAAACCTCAAATCTCTAGTGTCTATCTCAGTATCCTTACAGAAATCAGCAATATTATAGTCTAAACAGCCACAACACTTCTTTGAATTTCCAACTTATCTCCTATTTTTATAATATTTTTAAGGATTTTTTTATGGTAATACTTAAGTTTTATTTTTTATAGAAGAGAGTAGAGGTTCTTTTGAACTATTGTTTATTGCTTTTAAGTGCTCATATTTGACAAAAAGGAAGTGAAATGAAGATGAAAGAATTATTATTCAAAAAGTAACAGTATTTCAATATTTCATATTAAATAAACTCATTTTACTGGATAACCTTTTTCTTTTGTCATTCTTTTTTAATTTATTCTCTAGAAATACTCAATGCCATTACTTCCAAAAAGAATAAATAAAATATATGACAATAGATTTGAAAGATTTGTTAACTTAATCTACTTAAATGATAATCCTGAATCTGTTGGTCAAATATAACAGTGGGTAGGATTATGTTGAGAACTGCTACCGAGGCCCTGTGACTTTGAGGGAACATCAAAAGATGAAGCATGAATAAATAGCAGTTGATTACTGAAGAAGACAATGACAATTTTTTATGAATTTCTCATAAAATAATATCATCTGTAATATCAATAAAATCACATTTCTTTAGTTGAGTATCAACCTTTTAAAATAAAGGAAACTAAATTTAGATTTGATTTTTTTTTTTGTGAGTGAATATTGCATTAACACTTTTTTAATGATTTTTCCAGATACAAGTCCTATTTAACCTGTAGCTAAGAGGACTTTATAAGAAAGAAAAAAAACATTTACATATGAATGAGAACATGTCAGTTTCAATATCTTATTAATTTTATGTTTATATTCATTTGTCTTTTTGTTTTTTTTACAGTAAGGTTCACCCTTTGCAAGGCCCAGATTCCACTTGAGGTAGAGGATGTACATTAGGAAACAGTTTGTATGGTTAGGAGTGGAATAGAATTTGAACCATATATATATAGCATGTGTATGCCAAAATCCCTATTTGTGTACCTATATATATATATATATATATATATATATATATATATATATATATATATATATATATATAGGTATATAAATAGAGATTGCCATATACATGCTATATATATATATATATATATATATATATATATATATATATATATATATATATGCACATACATATGAATGTTTCTATAGTCTAATTGCATGGAAAGTTGAATGATTGACCTGGGTTCAAGTTCTGGCTAAGTCTGTTGCACACTTCACAATAAAGCTGTTTGGAAGGACATGAATCCATCTCTTGTCATAGCTAGTGATTAAATAATAGAACAGACAAGACTCTGTAGCCTTGTGTAATAACCAGCCTAAGATGAAGAAAAGTTTGAATGTCTAGCAAGTTGGGTGTACACATGCTGTGAAGTACAAGAAAAGCATTCCTTGCATCAATGCTTGGTTTAGCTATTTGCTAGAACTCATTCTCCATCAGCTGCCCATTTTAACACTGGACTTTGGGGGAGATATCAAGGGGGTGGGTCTAGATCTGTACAACACTTACTTAAAAAAAAGTCCACTTAAGCACATGGTATTCCTTGAAAGGAATCATCTCTTGGACTGGATATCAGTATACCCACACACACACACAATATATATATATATATATATATATATATATATATATATATATATATATATATATATATATTTACATAGAGTCCAACTCATTTAATTCTGTACTTTTTTTTAATCATCCACCATTTGACAGTGCCACACTTTGTTTACAACTTTCCGCAGCAGCCAAGTGTTTTTATGATATGGTCTTGTTCATTTCTTACATATATCTGCATATTTATCAATTCAGGATAAATATATTATTTTGGATGTTAGTCTTTTTTTGCATTTGAAACATTAAAAACCTTGTTTGGAAGCATTGTTTTAGTTTCTGTTTTAAGATTTGTTCTATCTTTGATAACACAGCAATATATATATGTGAAATGACTTGGCAAGACTATTTTTGCATAAAGTTATTTAGTGGTGATTTCGGTCATTTGGCATTTTCTATGGTCTGCCAATGACTTGGTCCCAAGGGTATCAGATTAAAGAGGTTAAACTGTACATAGTTTTACCTGTTCATACACACACAAAAAAATACAAATATCAAAATTGCCTTAGTCTATATATGCTTCCCATAACATTTAAATTTGTGTTTACATAGATGTGTTAGCAAAGAATAAAATAAACCGCTGTTGTATGTACTTACTTCTCTCTTAACCATACATCTGATGACATCAACTAAAATATAGATTCTTGAATTTTGAGTAAATAAAAAACCTATTAAATTTTGAAAAAGCTAAACCCAATACATTTTTTGTTCACAGATGTCAAATAAAATTCATATCTTAAAATCAAAATCTATTATAAATTATTTTTACAGTGGTAAAAAGTAAAAAAAAGATAGTTAACTTACAGAAAGGAATTAGCCTCTTGATGTTATAATCAACAAAAGTCCTGAAGTGAAGTGTCTTGCATGCCTAAGTGGTTTCACAATGAAAACTGACAATGTCTGATAAATACAAATGTGTACCTCTGTCAACCACTTTTGTTCATGTCTTTTATCAAACAGCATGTGAGTAAATGAAGTAAAATACATCTATTTAAGTATAAGCTTGAGTGTGTGTGTTTATGTGCTGCCCTGAAGGCATTCAATGAATTTATAACAACTAAAGCTTAAAGACATAAATCCCTTTTTCATATGACAAATGTTTTATTGTTTTTTTCTCTACCTCTTTCTCCTCGAGTTTCTTTTTTTCACCCACCATCTCTCACTTTTATTTACTCTCTTGAAGACTTCTTCTATTTAAAATGCAATTGATAAAAGATCCTTTATAAATTTTCATAATTTTAAAACCTGTCTGAAAACTAAGGGACTCTTACAAAAATCCTGGGATATGGTATTTGTTTAATTCTCCTTTTATAAGTAAAGGTTTCTGCTTCTTTATAATATCAAATATGGGCCCAAATTTCATAGTATCTGAAGAAAAACTTTAAACATAAAAAGATTTAAATTATTGCAGATGCTTTCAAGATATTCTATTAATTAAACAATTTCAGATAAAATAAAAAATATCTTTTTATTGAAAATTATATATACAATATCTCTGAGTGGATATCAAATTAAAATAAAATTAATTTATAATTAATGGAGAAAGATTACAAAGCATTTAAAAAATGTGGCAAATTTTCAGTTATGTATAGTTATTAAGTTATTAGAAATTTTATACCTTTCAATAATACACATTCATATAGAGTTGAACATTTTTCTGTTAAATATTTGTACATTCTTGTGTTTTATACATTTGCACATCATGTGGAAATAAAAGACAATGTATCAAATAACCAATCTGAGTCAAAGTCTGAGTGAAAATAGCAAGAGGAGTCATTAAAATCTTCCTTAGTTTAGTGTATTTCCTGTCATATGAAAATTCTCTTCATAAAAAGTTGGACCTAGAAAAAAAGGAGCAATTGTTGCCAAAGATTACAATTTCTTGATTGTAAAAATGTTGTATCTGTTTGCTTTCTTTTCATTTTTCCTTGTGGACAAGTTAATTATTTTTTCAAGGCTAAATTTTCATCCCACCTCCCAACTGTCCTACAAATGAAAAACAATAAAAGTGAAGATACAGTTTGAAGAACTCAATAAAGTTATAAGTAACTTTTGTTGGATTATTCTTATTTTGATATGAAAAGATTTAAAAAATTGAAATAAAAAAAACATGTATTTTTAACTTCACTATTTTCCTTTACAATTCAAAAGTAAAAAACGAAAAGTGAAGTGAACATTTTTCTCAACGTTAAACAATTTTATAGTCATTTGAAAACACTCTATGCATTCATATGCCATTAGCTGTTGATATTAAGCCAAAATTTGATACCACACAGAAAAATATCTAAATTAACAAGTTCTCTCAATATAGTATAAGGTATCGATTTATCTTAGGAGATAAAGGTAGCACCCAGTTTGGTCAAAATTCCAACCTTTGGTAATGAGATTAGAGTGAACTCTCCAGGGTGCAGGCCTGGATGATTGTATATGAAGGCTGTGCACTGCCCAAACTACATCTCTTCTTCTTCATACTCTACTTCTCTTGGTTGTACCATAAAGACCCAAAATAATATAGGACAATATATTTGGGGCCGGCTTGGTGGCAGGAGTTACTTGAAAGTTCTCAGTGTTCAAGACTCCACTCTGGATTTTTTGTTTGGATTTGCATGTTTGGTTGCAACTGCAAGGTAGTGGAGGTTTAAAATCAGAGTTTTCATTTCCCCTAGATGGACTGACTTCTTGGGTTGTCATGCTTCATCTACCTATAGCAGCTGGGTACCAGTTGCCTGCCTTCATCCATTCTCTAGCTGGGATTTGGTAGTGAGTTTGAGACATGCCACAGAAACATTTTATAGATTGTGGGAGATTGTCCCCACTGTTACCCACCTCCATCAATGACAACATTTGGAACATATATATATATATATATATATATATATATATATATATATATATATAATGTACATAAATAATCATACATTATGTATGTATGGATACAGAAGGAAATTATCTCCGTTTGGTGGAGATAAGTTACATGACAGCCACTTAATGACATGACTCCATACAGTGACAAAAGTGACAGTCAACTTTTCAGTTTGTTTACAGCAGCCTCTATGTGGATTTACTGTCTTTTAGCTTGGACTAAGTGACCCAAGCTGAGACTAAATCTGCCTCCCTAAGTAGCTTACAAGTCCAGGGTGCCATTTCCCTTTGGGAATATATCCTTCCCAGATATAGAAAGAAATTCCAGCTTGCAATCCTCAATTTGAGAAAACCGAAGACTTGATGTTTCCTGTTCATGGAATATGTCCTCACCTGGGACATGGGTGAATCCAGCCCATTTGAATCTGGAGTCCTAAACATGGCTTCTCCTTTTTGTTTCTCCTTACAATCTGCTTTGCTGTGTGACATATAATTCTCTACATTGGACATATGTATATACGTATATATATATATACTATTGTGTATATCTTAGTCTTATAAAAAGTCTCTCAGAGAATAAAGCATGTTTGTCATTCCTTTTCCTTTCAGCCATTCCATCTGTGAACTACGGTGTTATTATATCGTGCATGTAATAATGACTTTAACAGGGGAAATACAAATGGGAGAATAAATATTTCTACCATATCTCACTTTTGTTACAATGTGCTTTAGAAGCTCAAAAAAAATTAAAGATTTTTTAAATAATGAAATAAAACATTAGGTAAAACAAAAGAAAACACTAGAAAGCAAGACAAATTATGAAATAGATGTACATAAATATTGAAAAGTTTTTTAATTTTGGAAAAATATAGAAAGCAAAAATGAAAATATAAAATCAGGATTTAAGCCTAATATAGTTATTGATCTATACTGATTTAATATTTATTAAGCCTATTTACAATCAATAATGACTGTAATAAGATATTTGCCCTTTATAGAATTAATTGTTTTTATTCTGGTATTAGACAAATTTGGTATTTTGAAAATTCTTGGCAAAATATTTTATGGTCAGAATTTCAACATTTGGCTTAAATAGAAATCAGCAATGAGGATAATGGGTCATTCACAAAAATAAAAGCTTACGAAAGAAATGACAAGTGATGTTCTTTAAAAATGACAGCCATAAATCTTATTAATTGTAATATTCTTTCTCCTACACTGTAAGTGCCATGTCTCTTCAGGATGTTGGACATCATAGCATACTATAACATTAATTTCTTTTCATATCTGTAAAATTGCCATGATTGTCCCTGGGAAAGATAATGGCTTCCCATTATCTTTCTTATAGTTTTGAATTCAGAGGTTCTTTCTCAGACTGTTTGCCAAGCATAGCTAGGGAGCCTTGTCTACTGATATTGAGCCATGGGTGGGGGAATTGTAACATCACTGTTTCAAAGTAAAAAATAATTAAAAATAAATAAATTATTTTATGTACAAAACAAATTTCATAACTAAATTTTTTAGTTTTAAAATCTAAAATTTACAGTAGGAATAAATTTTCCTTTGAAACAAAATATATGTTAAGGCTAGCATAGTACCTGTCAAAAACTATCATTTACATATGCATTGATATTTTACCTATGATCAAAGTGGAGTATCTGTACACTTTGACTGACTAAAGGTAGCAGTTAACAAAAAGCATGCCACCAGAATTAGTGAATATAATGCAGATAATATTCTATCAAGACAATGCTATACTGCCTATTTCTTTGATCATGTGTTATATAATCTTTTTTTCGTTAGTCACCAAATGCTATTAAAAAGTGTGGAAAATGCAATGGTCCTTGGATTGCATGTCAACATGTTTGTCAACACCTGTTACATTCAGCAGGACAGTTTGGCATGTCTAGATATGGGCCACTCTCCAACTCATCAAGATCCAGGTCTTTGTAAGATGCATCATGCCAATAAAAGCAGGGGGGGAACCAGCAGCTAGCAAGACTTGGTGTCTTGTGAAGTCAGTCACGTAGGAATTTTTATTCTTCAAGTTGCTGTGGTTTCTGAGAGAGTGTTATTTTTGTTACCTCCTCTCTCTTTCTGCTCTCTGCCTATTATCCCCATAGTTGCTGGAAGAGCAATCGATTAGGTGTTTCCCTGCAATATCTTAGCTTATATTTCAACAGAAATGTTGCATTGAAATGTTCTTGGCATAAACTGAGCAAACACTTATGTCCATGAATGTATTTCTGCCAAAATATCTTTTGGTTTCTTGAACCATCATAATATATGTATACTATTGGGCATTACACAATCAATTTTGACTTGACTACACAAATCGAGATTAACTGATGTTGCACAACTGTTGACTAGTTACATTTCCTGGGCTCAGTCAAAAGTGGCAGGATGTAACCATATAGCAACAGTAAAAGTATTTACACTATTTATGTTGTTCAGACTATTGTCCTCATCTTTAATGTCATATTCATGACATTTCAGCCATTGTACGCTTCAGACTTCTTCAAATTTGAACCAAACCCTTTATTTCATTCACCGGGGTAGATTGTTCTGGTTATATCAGTTTCAAATATTTAACTTTAGTAACTACAGGTATTGAACTCACAACTCTTTGGTCAAATCACTGGATTACGGAAACAACATTTTTATACATACCATGGGAACATAAAGGATCAGGTTCGAATTCCAATGTATACTACCTGAAGAAGGCAGGGGTGTACAACAGACAAAACATCATAAATATGACACTAAAGATGAGGACAACAGTCCAAACAATGTAAATAGTTTAAAAGGTTAGAATACCTCATCTCAGAAATAAAGACAGACAGTGAAAGTAGTTTTCATTCAATCATCCAAAAGAAAAAGAAAATATTACATATTGCTGTGGGAGATTTTCACTCCTCTGTCATTTGCCAAAACATCATAAATATGACAATGAAGATGAGGAGAACAGTCAAAAAAATGTAAATAGTTTATATAGTTACAATACCCCATCTCAGAAATATAGACAGACAGTGAAAGTAGTTTTCATTCAATCATCCAACACAAAAAGAAAATGTTACATATTGCTGTGGGAGATTTTCATTCCTCTGTCATTTGCCAAAACATCATAAATATGACAATAAAGGTGAGGAGAACAGTCCAAACAATGTAAATAGTTTAAATAGTTACAATACGTCATCTCAGAAATATAGACTGAGAGTGAAAGTAGTTTTCATTCAATCATCCAACACAAAATGAAAATGTTATATTTTGCTCTGGGAGATTTTCACTCCTCTGTCATCTGCCAAAACATCATAAGTATGGTAATAAAGATGAGGACAAAAGTCAAAACAATGTAAATAGTTTAAATAGTTAAAATACCTCATCTCAGAAATATAGACTGACAGTGAAAGTAGTTTTCATTCAATCATCAAACACAAAAAGAAAATGTTATATTTTGCTGTTGGAGATTTTCACTCCTCTGTCATCTGCCAAAACATCATAAATATGACAGTAAAGATGAGGACAACAGACCAAACAATGTAAATAGTTTAAATAGTTAAAATACCTCATCTCAGAAATATAGAGAGACAGTGAAAGTAGTTTTCATTCAATCATCCAGCACAAAAAGAAAATCTTATATTTTGCTGTGGGAGACTTTCACTACTCTGTCATCTGCCAAAACATCATGAATATGACAATAAAGATGAGGAGAACAGTCCAAACAATGTAAATAGTTTAAATAGTTACAATACGTCATCTCAGAAATATAGACTGAGAGTGAAAGTAGTTTTCATTCAATCATCCAACACAAAATGAAAATGTTATATTTTGCTGTGGGAGATTTTCACTACTCTGTCATCTGCCAAAACGTCATAAGTATGGTAATAAAGATGAGGACAAAAGTCTAAACAATGGAAATATAATTTAAAAAGTTACAATACTTCATCTCAGAAATATAGACACACAATGAAAGTAGTTTTCATTCAATCATGCAACACAAAAAGAAAATCTTATAATGTGCTGTGGGAGACTTTCACTACTCTGTCATCTGCCAAAACATCATAAATATGACAATAAAGATGAGGACAACAGTCCAGACAATGTAAATACTTTAAATAGTTAAAATACCTCATCTCAGAAATATAGACAGACAGTGAAAGTAGTTTTCATTCAATCATCCAACACAAAAGGAAAAGTTACATTTTGCTGTTGGACACTTTCACTCCTCTGTCATCTGATCAAGATGAGGAAAACAGTCTAAACAATGTAAATAGTTTAAATAGTTAAATTACCTCATCTAAGAAATATAGACAGACAGTGAAAGTAGTTTTCATTCAAACATCCAACACAAAAATAAAATGTTCCCATTTTTTGGGGGAGACTTTCACTCCTCTGTCATCTGACAAAACATCATAAATATGACAGTAAAGATGAGGACTACAGTCAAAACAATGTAAGTAGTTTAAATAGTTACAATACCTCATCTGAGAAATATAGACAGACAGTGAATGTAGGTTTCATTCAATCATCCAACACAAAAAGAAAATGTTACATTTTGATTTGGGAAACTTTTAACTCCTCTGTCATCTGCCAAAACATCATAAATATGACAATAAAGATGAGGACAACAGTCAAAACTATGTAAATAGTTTAATTAGTTACAATACCTCATCTCAGAAATAGAGACAGACAGTGAAAGTAGTTTTCATTCAATCATCCAACACAAAAAGAAAATGTTTCCATTTTTTGGGGGAGACTTTCACTCCTCTGTCATCTGCCAAAACAGTATAATATGACAATAAAGATGAGGACAACTGTCCAAACAATGTAAATAGTTTAAATAGTTACAATACATCATGTCAGAAATAGAGACAGACAGTGAAAATAGTTTTCATTCAATCATCCAAAACAAAAAGAAAATGATACATTTTGTCGTGGGATAATTTTACTCCTCTGTCATCTGCCAAAACATCATAAATATGACAATAAAGATGAGGACAACAGTCCAAACAATGTAAATAGTTTAAATAGTTACAATACCTCATCTCAGAAATATTGACAGACAATGAAAGTAGTTTTCATTCAATCATCCAACACAAATAGAAAATGTTACATTTTGCTGTGGGACACTTTCACTCCTCTGTCATCTGCCAAAATATCATAAATATGGCAATAAAGATGAGGACAACAGTCCAAACAATGTAAATAGTTTAAATAATTAAATACCTCATCTTGGAAATATAGAAAGACTGAAAATAATTTTCATTCAATCATCCAACACAAATAGAAAATGTTACATTTTGCAGTGGGACACTTTCACTCCTCTGTCATCTGCCAAAATATCATAAATATAACAATAAAGATGAGGACAACAGTCCAAACAATGTAAATAGTTTAAATAGTTACAATACCTCATCTGAGAAATATAGACAGACAATGAACGTAGTTTTCATTCAATCATCCAACACAAAAGGAAAAGTTACATTTTGCTGTTGGACACTTTCACTCCTCTGTCATCTGCCAAAATATCATAAATATAACAATAAAGATGAGGACAACAGTCCAAACAATGTAAATAGTTTAAATAGTTACAATACCTCATCTGAGAAATATAGACAGACAGTGAAAGTAGTTTTCATTCAATCATCCAACACAAAAGGAAAAGTTACATTTTGCTGTTGGACACTTGCACTCCTCTGTCATCTGATCAAGATGAGGACAACAGTCCAAACAATGTAAATAGTTTAAATAGTTACAATATCTCATCTGAGAAATATAGACAGACAGTGAAAGTAGTTTTCATTCAATCGTCCAACGCAAAAAGGAAATGTTACATTTTGCTGTGGGGAGACTTTCGCTCTTCTGTCATATTAAGTAGAAATTGCATCTTTGGATTATCATTTATTTCACTCCTGTGAAGTATAAAAAAATTATATCAGTGTGATGATTGCCTATACTTGATTCATTGGTTCATGACCTTGAGAATGAATACAGCAATGGAAAGCTATTCTCTTGAGATGTGTTGTTGTCACATCCTGTGGGCACTCACATATTTTTTTAAAAACAAGCAGAAGAAAAAGCTTAATCAATGTCATTGAAAGACTGATTCAGAATATAAAATGCCTCATAGCAATAAAAAAACATGCTGGGGATAACTATCTTTCAGTTGCATCTGTCTTTGGTCAGAGTGCGACTCAATTGTGGATCTGTCTGCAGCTGTGGGAAATAAAAATTGATGTGCCTGGTCCCAGGAAACAGCTATGCATCACCCAGGTTGCACTAGAGAGTAGGGATCAGTAGTCATACTAATGCCAGTGAAATTTTTGTCCTTGGCCTGAGTGTACATACTTGGGTTCCCCATATTAAACTTGGCCTTGTGTCATATCTGGTCTCAGTGCAGAGGCTGGGGTAAAGTAAATAAACGGTCCATGGTCCAAATGACTATGATCAAAGTGTAGTATCTGTTCCAACAGTCTGTACCCAACTCCAGCCATCAGCAGAAGTTCCAGCCAGCCAGCCATCACCATCTCCAGCTTGACATCAGGAATGATATACAATAAACTGTCCTTTTTTTATTTAGCACAACGTAACTACCAAAAATTGTCCTCCTCAGGGCAATTTTTCTCTCGTCCTCTACATGATTATGTGGAGATATTTTTTGCTTAGTGCACAGTAACCATATTTTTGTTGATGTATTTTCTTTAGATTTTACTCAAGTCTTCATTTTGTTTGTTGTCTTCCATCATTCAATATCTGTTTGGGGGTCAATATACTGCCCTCAGCATTGTCAAGTGAAAGAACTCATGTACCAGAGAGCTTTTTTTTTGGTTTTCTTGAGTGAACAAGATGGAGATATATTAGGATTTAGTGGATTTTATAATTTTTAGAGTGAGGCACCACACCTTACTTAGGAAATAACAGAAAGGGTTAAATTTAAGAACAAGGCTCTTTATGGACTTTACCTTAATTGTTGGTATCTTTTCCCTGGAAAGTCTAAACCACTCATTGTCCAATATTTTGCCTTTTCTTAAAACGAGTGGCCTTGATTTCAAGGGGTTGAAACTCATTCAAGCCCAAGTGATATGTTTTTCAATCTCCTTTAGCAGCCATCTCATACCAATAGCAAAGGTAGTGGTTATTGTAATATCATCAATGTAGGCTCTTATCAGAGTTTGCCTTAGCCCTGATGTAGTGACTAGCCCTCTGCATTCTGTTTCTGTGGCCTTGATTAACATATTCATGGCTAAGCAAAAAAGGGTTGCTGAGATTGTACATCCCGTTATGATGCCCCTCTGACAAAACACAAGTTGCATGTTACACGTTATACTTTGTTTCATTCTTCTTTCTTCTGCAGTGTCTATTTTGTCAGACAATAATCAAATTTAGTCACCCCTTAGCAAAAAGTCTTAAATGTAAGATTTTTTTTAAAAAGTACTTTCAAGCCTATTTTTTTTTCTGACAGGAAGAAAAAAAAATTAAAAATGCCATTATTTGAATTATATAGTTTTCAATATAAACTTTTGTAGAATTTACTGATTCTCTGTCCTAAAAACTTAACATTAGAGCCATGCTTGATTCTTGTTAAGAATCCTGAATATTTTCTTTAAATAAATAAATCAAAATGAAAACGCAGGCCTAAGAGATTTGATGAAGTGACATTTTGGGGTCAATACATCCTACTCCTAATTAAAGTGTGGGATAAAATCTAAATGAACAGATTGTTAGGATTCATATAAGCTGGTTAAAGTAGGGATGCCATAGTTAAATAGACAAGAGGTATTGATTGAAGGTACAAACTCTATCCTATTCATACTTCAAGGGATATAACTTGAGCGGAACAAACTTGAAAGAAAACCATAAAACTAGCTACTTTGATAAATAGTTAATTTGAAAATGCATTATGAGTGTATCAAAAATCTTTTCAATTATGTCAAAACATGCATTTCAACAAGAAAGGGGAGAATAAATTTCAAAAACTACTCATCGGAATGAACTGTATTAGTTGCATTAAATGTCTTTACTTTCTATTTTTGGTTTCACATTCACATTATTTCTCTACATGCTCCATGTTGCTGAGTACAACAACCAGTTCATCAATTTACCTTATACCTTTCTGTAGTCAGTTGGAGGAGGGTCATTTAACATCAAGTTTTTATTTTTATGAAGGTCATTATTATTTCTATGTAGCGCAACATCTAGAAAGGGTAAGAAAGTGTTGTTAAATTTAAATTCAGATTCAAATGTAATATATATATATATATATATATACACTGTTGGAAAGCACAGCGATTCTAGCATAGAATAATAAAAAATAATTATATTTCTAAGTTTATTCAATTTTAATATGAAAATGTCTCAAGATACAGGATTTATAAATGAAAGAAACAGACTTTTGAGTGAAGCTTGAATCATTACAAAATATAAATTCCGTATGAAAAGCTTAAATAAAAACGATCAAAATATGAGATAGGCAATGAGGATTATTTTATTCGAATCATTAGATTTCATTATAAATGCAAGATGATACACACACATTTCTCGTTCGTTAAAGAATAAAAGTTTTATGATAAAGCAGGCACAAACACGACATTCAAAAGCATTTACCGTCAAATTGTAAGGGAGAAAATTCAGTGTAAATTTTGCATTTACCTCCCTTAAATCTAGTTTTTTTTTTGTCCTCTTCGTTTTTAAAAGGCAATGATTTATTATAAATTCTAAAAGAGAATTTTGTACATAACAAGAGTATTTTGAAATTTGAACATTTTTCAAAACGTAAATTAAGAGATTTTAAAAAATAATTTTTAGGTTATAAACTTTATTTTCTTCTTCCTTTCCTTTATGTGCCATATCTCCTCAGGACGTAGACAATCATGGCTTTCCACAACTTCCTGTTCCTTGTAGCTCTTAATTTGGCTTTCTGTTATTTCTCCTAAACCCTGTTCCACCATCCATTTACTCAAACTCACTATGTTATGCGTTGATTTTCCAACAATTACTTCTCAGAAACATCAACTGTCTCTTCCTCATGTTAAATATCAGTTTCCTTTTTATTTCCATTTTTCTTCAAAACTTTGTCGTTGTTTACATGTTCTGTTCACGGTATCCGCTGGATCCTTCTGTAGAACTACATTTCTGTTGCTTCAAGTCTCCTCTTCACCTTTGAGGAGACTATCTAGCACTCAGTGTCATACAGGAGGACACATATCAGATAGCAGTTTAGTACTCTTTTACTTCTTTGTAGAAAAAAATCCTGTTTCTTAGTACTCAGCTTAGCTTTTGGAATGCTTCCTTCCAATACGCCTTCGAATTTCAGTGTTACATTTTCCGTCCTCTTTTAAAACACTTCCCAGATATTTAAATTTCCGCACTTGTTTGGTTTTGGTATCCCGATTTGCAATTTACACTTTTGCTAACAACCTTGTATTCTGTCAACTTGCAGTTTAATCCTTTCTTTTCGATTTCCTTCACAATCTTCTGTAGGAGTTTTTGTAGCTGTCTTTCTTTGTTTGCTATCAACACTGTGTCATCTGCACATCTTATGTTGTTAATATTGTGGCCGCCAATAATGAATCCTGGTAGGACTTCTAGCTGTTTCAGAATCACCTCACTGTAAAGATTGAATAAGTCCGCAAAATTTTCTATTTTTGTATATCTGTTGAACTAATTCTCTATCCATATGCAGGCAATTTGCCGCCAGTATAGGTTCTTGATTATTCTAATATCTTCTCCAAATATATCAACGTAGCTGTGCAGTTCCAATAGATCTTTACGGTCTACTTTATCGGGCGCCTTTTCGTAATCTATGAAACACAGGTACAAGGCCTGTTATTGCTATTTCTGATAACATTCTGAACCTAAATAATGCCTTCCTTGTTCTAGTGTTTTTGACGAACCTGCAGTGTTCATGTCCTATTTCCGAACTGATTCTGTTGCGCGCTCGATTCATCAGAATTTGGATGATCAGTTTCATTATAGTGTTTGCACAACAAAGCATTGTATTTAGTATACTTTATGATAAACAATTTGAACTAAAAATTCACAGTAATCTGTCTCATTAGCATCTATTGAATCAATGCCTGTAGCAACATTTTAGGCATAGGGGCTTGGAATGTAAGGACGCTAAACCAATACGACCAGCTTGAAAATATCAAGTTAGAAATAAATAAGCTAAATACTAGTATCTATGTACTGTGGTAAAATAATAGGTAAAATCGCTAAAGAGTGGAAATTTTGTTACTTGAACGTTATTCAGACATTTGGTATAACACTGGATAAAATCAATGTCTTTTTAAGTCACATAGACCGGACAGTGTATGATTACTTAGAAATCTGTAATACATACCAGGAAAGCATACAAATCTAGAAAACATTTATGTTAAGCCAACGAACGAGATTTTTGTGCGTCAACTTCTCAGAAGTCATCTCCAGATATACGAATCAATCGACCAATTCCTACAGACAGTGCGCGAGTTGTCTGGAGACTGCAGCTGCAAAGCAGTAACTGCAGAAGCCTACACAGAAGAAGCCATTCATAATGCATTCACCAACAGTCTGGACTCTAATCTTATTCGACAGAGACTCCTGGAGAAGATTTTCGAATAAAAACATATAAAAGGCCACAAATAAAGTAAATGAGGGGGAGATATTCAAATTAAAAAATTGATGAAAAAAAGCAAGGGAAAATAGAGAGAGGTAAAAGAGATGGATTTGCGTGATCGTATCAAATAAAAGTGAAGACTGAAATAGTAGATATTCATTTTTGAACTTGTATGTGTTCCATTTAAAGTACATGAAATAGCTATATGAAAATAAAAAATGCTGAAAAATGCGTGAGAAGAGAAGAAGAGAGTGATCTGCATGATAGTGTCAAATCAAAGTACCGTCTGAAATATTAGTTGCAACATTCATTTTTCAGCTTCTATAATGTGTTTCAATTTTCAGAGAAACCCATATATAGCACCACAAGTAAAGTAAATGAGGTAGTCATAATTAGATTAAAAAAATTGATGAAAAAAGTGTGGAAAATAAGAGAAAGTGAAAAGAGAAAGATCTGCATGATAGTATAAAAAAGTGCCACCTGAAATAGTAGTTGCGCCATGCATCTTTAACCTGTATAATATGTTTACATTTTCAAATAAACACATATAAGGGACTACAAATAAAGTTAATGCTGTGGTTATATTTAAATTAAAAAAATTGAGAATAGCATGAGAATGTAAGAGAAAAGAGAAGGATATGCATGATTGAATCAAATAAAAGAGGCCACTGAAAAAGTAGCTGCGACTATGAAACACGGCCATTTATCTCAAGAACAGACGGCCCGGTAGAATGTGGTCCAGGGTATATTAATTCATGGTCCATGGCGTGGTAAAACATTCCACTGTCCGGTAGTGCATAGTCCACATCCCTGCACTACATGGAGAATGCCCCTGTAACACATGGTAGACGGTCCAGTAATTCCTGAGCACACAGACCAGTAGAATATGATCAAGGTCTTTGTAGCTCATGGCACATGTGCCGATATCTCAAGAACCGACAGCGCGGTAGGTTATGGTCCAGGGCCCGGTAACTCATGTTCCACGGCGTGGTAGAATATACCCACTCGACGGTAGCACATGGTCCACAGCCCTGTAGTACATGATTGATGGTCCGGTAACTCATGGCATGCGGGCCGGTAATTCCCGAATTCGCCGCCCGGTATAATATGGTCCACGACCCGGTAACTGATAGTACACGTCCCGCTGACAAAAGAACCCACTGCCGGACAGAATTTGGTCCAGGACCCGGTAACTCATGGTCCATGACTCAGTAAAACATATCCACTCGACAGTAGCACACGGTCCACTGCCCTGTACGATATGCTGAATGGTCAGATAATTCATTGCATGCAGTCCGGTAATTCTTGAACACACAGCCCGGTAAAATATGGTCCATGGCCCGATAATTGATAGCACAGGGCCCGTAACAAAAGAACCTACGGCCTGGTAGATTATGGTCCAGAGCCCGGTAACTCATAGCCCACATCTCAGTAAAACATATCCACTGTCCGGTAACATATGGTCCACAGAACTTTAGCAATAGTCATTAGACCGGCAATTCATGGCTCGCAGCCCGGTCATTCTTGAATACACAGCCAGGTAGAATACGGCCTAGGGCTCGGTCAAGTATGGCCAACATCCCGATAACTCAAGAACATTCGGACCGGTAGAATATGTAACCGGGACCCAAATATGATTGTCAAGATCTCCTAAACGGTTGAATTTCCTACATTCTTAATGATATTTTACGAATATAAGGCATTTTTATATCAGGAATAATGCTTTTTGTGTTTAAATTGTGCGTTTCAGTAAATGAGTAAAGTTTTCGCAGTTATCGAAGCCAGGCTGTATCGGTGACCAAACTAAGATTGTCAATATCGCCTCAATTCCCTCCATTATTAATGTTATTTTTAGAATAATCAGGTTATTTTGCAACCAGGAATAAGCTTTTTTTAAAAATAAATTGGCTTATGGAGCTTCAGTTAATAGGTAAAATTTCGCGCAGTAATCGAATCCAGGTTGTACACGTGACACAAAGAAGAATTGTCAATATCTCTTGAACGGTAGATTTTCCTCCGTTCTTAATGATTTTTTTAAATAATAAGCCCTTTTATTACAACAGGAATAATGCTTTTTTTAAAATTGTTCTCTGAGGCATTGTGTGTGCGTTCCAGTCAATATGTAAAGTTCCGCGCAGTAATCAAGGCTAGGCTCTAAGCGGTACCCAACTAACATTGTCAATGTCTCCTTTCACCATTCGTAATGTTGTTTTCGGAATAATCAGGATTTTTACACCACGAATAATGCTTTTTGTTTTTAAATTTGTCACTGGGGCCTTATCGGTGTGTCCCAGTAAATCGGTAAAGTTTCTCGCAATAATCGAGACGAGACTTTACACGTGTCTCATCTATGATTGTTACTATCTCATAAATGGTAGATTTTCCTATATTCTTAATGCTATTTTTGGAATAATCAGGCTTTTTTACACTAGGAATAATGTTGTTTTTTTTTCAATTGGTCACTGGGGCATTATCTGTGCGTTCCAGTAAATGGGAAAAGTTTCGTGCAATAATCGAGGTCAAACTGAGGCTATCTCTAACATAAGTTCTACATTTCTTCTACTAGAGACACATATCAAAGGTATCAGGTATGTTATCAGAGTAGGCGTTTATTGGATTTAAATGAAATTCTTGAATCACCATGGAACAAATTGGCACCGACATCTTTGAACTACACAAAAAAACCGTACGTGATTGCTGTTGATTTTACCACCAGGTTTTTTGACATTTACAGTCTCCCAAACAAACAATCTCCCACGGTCATCATACATCCTAAGAGCATATTTAGAAAATTTGGACAATGGTTCTGAATTTAAATCAAAAGATTTTAAAATATTTGCTAAGGATTGGGATTTACAGCATGACTCATTAAGTGCCCTATACTCGCAATGCCATGGTCTTATGGAGCACCATTATCAGCAACACAACTCATGGGGTAGAAATCTTCGAACCACTCCGCCTCATATTGAACATCACCGCTGAAATAAATAAGAAGATCCACCAATTACCTCATCTCACACTCTACCTGAACTCAAACCTGGTGATATGATACGGATACACTCAAATGAAAATGGGAAATAAAAAGAAAAGTGGTTAACAAGCTAAAGTATCCCTGTTCCTATTTTGTAGAGAAAGATAAAGACGTCGAAATTAGACATAATAAACATCATCTACTCAAGACAAAAGAGAGAGTTCTTATTAACTCAGATATCAACTACAAAAACATCGTTAACGTAGGATGTATCAACCCATCATGATTGATATTCTGAATGGATAGATAGGGATCTGGAAGCTCATCAGCTCCATCGTCCATGAAGTCAACATTGCCCTTGATTCTTCAGAATATCCTTGTTTTGTTTTCTTCATTTTTCTTCTTTTGTAGTGGGGGTGTTATGATAGTACTATTAAAGTCTTAAGCGACATCTTTTCTTTTTATGTTGTTCTAAGCGACAACGAAGCCAGTGAATAAACATGCCTTAAAAACCGAGTACACGCGTCCGAGTTATTGCAACCCATCCACGCTTATAATCAAGGTATGTAATACTTTTATTATATGACATGGCTGACCAATTTCAAACCTGGCATGTCACCTTAAAAATAATCCAAGCCAGAGGAAGTTTTAAGTTGGGACAAACCCCGGCACAATATTCTGCTATATATTGTTTGACATTCACAAATTCAGCATTGTATTTAGGTTGGAGTGTCAATGTCTGCTTAAATATTGCATTAACTATGTATGGTACGTCTGAAAATACTTTGGTTAACAATACTATTGCAACGTTAAAATTTTCATTTTGTAACGTTAAATGGGACACTAAATGCAAAGCATAGCCTGTTAAACAACTTTTTTAAAATGGCTAACTTAGATTTATCA